>VZUI01044665.1:0-61025 GCA_013401135.1 Cettia cetti | reverse complement strand
ATATTCCTAGTAAAGAACTGCTATTCCTATTCCCAAATCTTTGCCTGAAAGCCCTTAATTGCAAAATTATAGTAATTCAGAGGGAAGGGGGGTAACAGTCTCCATTCCAGGGAAAACTCCAGTTTCCCCTGGAAGATACCTGTCTCTAAACCAAGACATGCTTTCAAGCACTTTTTCTTTAAGTTCCTCTAAAGAATACTACACTGTCTCCATTCAGTTGAAAGAATGCAAAGGCAAAAATTGCCTAAAATGTTTTCTGAGCAAGTGTAGGTTTATCGTTTCCATGTATAATTAAAAAATTGTCCAAGGCAGCCTACCTGCATCTTAAATTACAATAATCTAAACACTTACATATAAAGATCAGTTGTGCAAGGCTAGATTAGATTGTGGCCACGTGTCTGAAGTTCCCAGTTCCTTCTAGTTCTCATGTTGTTCTCTATGAATACATTTGGCAATGTCCAGTGCTTGTCTGATGTCATTGAAATGACTCTTTCATTTACACTCCTGAGTTAAACTATTTACAGAGTAGTAAACTATTTACTATATAGTAGCACATAGCAAACTATTTACTATAGGCCCTTGATTTTCTAAGACCATCTCTCTATTTGCTGGCAGGAGGAATAGTCTCAGAAAAGTTCTTTTCTTCATTGATAGAGGCCCAGATCCAGTGGGATGCATTTAGGATGTGATGCTCTTGACTGAAATTCTATGTTGTCCAAACAGGGCTTTTCTTATTGATTGCAGACAATAAATATAGTCTGTAGAAATATCTGTGCAGTCCATCTACCTCACTCCTCACCTGCTAACACACCCAGCAACAGTCACCACCCAAGTACAATCAACATATCACCATCAATTGGCAGAAACACAAGGCCAGACACTGCCAGCCTCACTCAGGCAAACTTCCAGTGAAAACAGAGAGCAACTTGGACTGACAAAGGAGCGTGGGATTACAGGTAGTTTTGAAGCCAAAAGCTGTGTGCACTGTTCCACAAAATACACATATTTCTTAGAAGTTTGAGCAGTACTGAGAATGAGAGGGAGATTGCTGAAAAGCACAACTATGACTTGATTTCAATTGCAGTTCTTGTGATTAGGGAAAGAGAAAGAAAATCAAAAAGGGCACTCACTGTCCCATATTGATGCAATCAAGCTGGTTAACACTCCCCACCCTATCAAGCACAGAACTTTCTCCCTCCTGCTGGGCTTCTAGGGCTAAGGATGTCAGATGAAAAAAACCCCTTGAGCCTGCCAGCAAGTTCCTTGGAGAAGCAAACTGCTCCTGCTCCTGAACACCTGTCACAGAGCATCTTATCGGGAAAAATTATCATCTCTTTCTCACATTTATTTGACAAAGGCAGAAGTTGCTTATCCCAAGACCATTTCAACAGCCAGCTAAAAAGGAGAATAAATCAAAATGTCAAGGATTGGATTTTTTTTCTATTTATGATACATAATCCTAAATGTTCTTCTGACTTTTTCCATTGAATAGCTAAATTAACTTCTTGAACTATTTTTTTTAATAATAAAAATAAATTCTTCACCCTACTCAGTCTTTTTGCCACTTCGTACAGCCACCACTAACCATTCTCTTGCACAATCAAGCTGGAGTAAATCTGTGGAAGTTAAGGGCTATATGAAAATTTGCTATAATGAAAGTGAGAGAGATCCTCTCCTGCTAAAATCACATTATTCTATCATTAATTTCTTATGTATATCTTTTATTTCAGACAAAAAAAAAAAAAGAGATGGAGAGGAAAAAAAATCAAACTACTATGGAGACAATGCTCCACTGAAACGGGAGAAAATGCAGGCAGAGGTTATAGCAAATTGTATTGGCCGTGCCAAACTCCAGCAGGAAAAGGGCATTAGTTTTTCTCTTCAAGAAAAAAAAAAAGAAAATGGAAAATGAGACACTGAAATTGAGGGGCTGCTTTCACTCTTTATAATACTCAGAAACTTCAGACACTTGTGACAAAGTTTCCAGTCTAAAGCCAGGCTGCAATCTTCCTAAGACAAGTCAGCTGGGCCATTTCCAAGACCAAGGGTAGAGGAATTTAAAAAACCACCAGAAATCCTCCTCTTCCCACATCTGCTTAAAATGCCATTTATCCACAAGAGTGCAATAAGTTTCAGCTGAATGTAGAAACACTTCCAGTTAGAGAAAATAGTGTCATCTTTCATCAAAGTCTTTGTGAATAATATGGCCAAAATTTTTTGACAGGAGAGACACTGTTGAGCACCTGAACTTACTGTAGGTCCGCTCATCACTGGCTGTAGGTATACTTAAGGCCATGAGCAAGCAGGATTATTTGCCTTGTGACCATGGCTTTGAACTTTGAACAGCTGTTTTGTCTGTGGAGTCAAAATTGAGGCTAGATACCTTATTTTCTCACTACATTTTCAGAGTGGGCTTCTGTATCTAGACAAAGGCACCAAGTACCCCCTTCCTAACACAGACAGCACAACAGGCAAAAAAGCAGGAATTGCAGGGAAGACACAGAGTGACAGCTAACACCAGTGTTTCCATGGAAACACATGGACACAGCAACTGGGAAGAGAGGTCCATCAGGAACTTGACTGTACTGTATGTGTCTATATGTATATACATACTTTCAATATATATTACCCTATAAATGTACCATGTACAGTTCCTCATCCTCTGCAAATTAGAATTAGATAAACAAGCAAGACAATTTTCAGACAGAGTCTCTTGTTTTTGCAGTCAACCTATGCTGCCCATCACTTCTCTGGATTGATCTGTAGGTTTGCATTGATACCTGGCTCTGGTTTGCATGATACCCCTTTTATGCAGAAAGGCCTGAGGGAAGTGGCTGATGATGAAAGGACTAAGAGACAAAAAAAAAACTGGCGAGAGGGTGCTAAGATGGAGGATGTAAACTTGAAGGGAACAGAACAAGTGGGAGGACAGCGACTCAGGTCAGTTGGTAGGAAAGGAGCTGGCAGGGGTCCATCTCAGGTGATGTCTCTGCACCTTCAATTGCTAGAGCCTCCCCAAGGAGGCTGCAGCACCCCAGGAGCACAGTGTGCACCCTTTCAGGTTCCCTCATCTACTCTCAGTAAGGGCTGCACTGAGCAGCTCCACAGACACTCAGCATGAGCTCTGTTCGCAGCAAAAACACGTCATTTCTCACAAGTACAGAAATGCTGAGATGGGAATGCACCCCTGCAGCCCTCTTACTCCAATCGGGGTCAGCAGGAACAGGATGCCCAGCTTCGTCAGATAGATTCTGAGTATCTCCAAGAATGGAGACTCCATAGCCTCTTTTTATCTTCAAATACAGAATTAAATGTAGCGGGGAAAATCGTATCTTTGAACACTCAGTGATTTATCACGTTAACCTTCAGCTTCCTCTGAGGGGGAAAAAAAAAAAGGTGTGAAAGAGCATCCCACTCACGTCTTACGGTGGTTTCGAGGGAGAGTTATTCATCAGTGAAAGCACTGAGGACTGCAGCAGAAATCACCCCGCAGCTCGCAGACGGTGCCACGGCGGGACTCCGGGGCCGCGGCAGCGTCACCGGGTGCTCTCCGGGCTTCGCATCTCCCCCCGCACGGCCCCGCGGGAGCAGCACCGCCCGCTCGCCTCCTCCTCCCACCTCCTGCCCTGCCCTGCCCTGCCCTGCCCTGTCCTGTCCTGCCGGGTGGCTCCCGCTCCCTGCGCGGCGCGGGGCGCCCCGGGCCGGGAGATGCGGCCCCGATGGGCGCCGGGCTGCTGCTGCTGCTGTCGCTGCTGCCGCTGCTGCTGTCGCCGCCGAGCCCCGCGGCGCGCACAGGTGGGTGCCCGCGCTGCCCCCGCCCGCGCCGCGCATCCCTCCCGCGGCTGGGAGTGCCAGCCGGGACCCCGCGCCGGGCTGCGCTCCCGCAGCCCCGAGGGAGCTTAGGTGCTCCGTGCCCTCCGCCCTAGGCAGCCGTGCAGTTGGTGTTCGTGGTTTGGGCTGGAGGAGGAGAGCTTGGTGTTTCTTCATCTTTTCCTTTTCTCTGTAATTAAGCTGGAATTAGGTTTGCGAAACTCTGTATTGATTTTGCTCTCAGCTCTAAGTTGATGGCTTGGTCTTGAGATAGTTCTTATTGTACCCTTCTGGGTAATTCCTCAAATACCTTTGGTGTTTGTAGGTTCCTTTCTGTTTGACAAGGCACTACCCTCAGGAGTCTAACTCAGCAGTCAAGAGCTAGATTAAAACAAGAGTCAGGGTGAAGTTTTGGCAGAGATACTCAGCTCGAGGGTCAGTCCTGAGTAGCTCCAAGTCCCTTCTCCCACCCGTTGATTGTATCATATTGTGGCAGCCACACATGCAAGCACGAGAGACAGACGGAGTGAAAAAGGTGGCAGCTGGAGTGGGCTGTGGGAGCAGCTCAAAGAGGGAACTTTCTCGGTATGGACAAGGATGTTACCAGAGAGAATGAGCTTATAAACTATTGCCTGGAATGTGTGTGCAGGGGGGAGTCCCCTACTGCTGTTAAAATAATGTGTTATTTCTTTTTATATATATATACACATATATATGTATCTCCTGTTAAAAGAATGGAGTAAGGCATTGGAGAGATTAGCAGATCTTCTAAGAAATTTACTCTGCCTTTGTGCTTTTGTTCTCTGCTGCAAGTGTTGCCTTCCAAACTCAATGCATAAGGACAGAGCCTGCTGCCATTTAACTCCACAGCAAAACTTTCTGATCTTGTGAGAGCTGGAAGGTAGTGAGGAGAGCTCTTCATACCCTGAATGCCTTTGAATACCACCAAGTACTGTGTCCCAGTTAACTCTTTTGGCAAACCACTCCAGTATGCATCAGTGATTTTGAGTTGCTTTCAGAGGTACCAATGCCAGCTTCTTTTTAAGTATCTGACCACATAATTTTCATCTTATTTAAGTCCAATGGTCATTAGTACAAGTGTTGTGGAAAATCTGAACAACAGGGATTCAGTTACCCTTAAAAAAAAAAAGTTTAAAATGTGTTTACTACTGGTTTTGATTCCAAAGAAAGTTCAGAAGAATGTCAAGGGGGTTATGCTGCTTTTGTCCAGTGGCTGTTCAAGGCAGAAAGAATCTGTTTGCACATTCCTGAGGTTTTAGCTGACATGACTTCAGGTTTTTGTTGACAGTCAGCACTACCAGGGAAGGGAGAGCTATGCCTTTCACTGAAGGCTTAGAGCTTTCATCTTCATCTTTTTCAGTGTGAGACCATAAATGTTAGTTTAATTCATCCTAGCAGTATTTTGCTAATAAGGGAAGAAATTATATGAAGTGTAGAACAGTCTAGCAATGCTCATACACTTTCTCTGAAGTGAAGTGTAGAAGAGGTAGAAGAGTCCCTTTTGGTACTTTGTTCCAACAGAAGAAGCCAGGACCCAAGTGCCACGTAAAGCAGTTTTACAGCAGGACTTTGCAGATTCAGATTTTTACATCTTACGGGATCTGTTCCTGTGCTCCTCTGCTTGGGAACTCTTGTCAAGTAATTTCTGAACTCCTCTGCAGCAGCATTTAAATGCTAAATTATAGCTTGACCTTTGCAAAACACCTTTTGTTTTCACTGTGATCTGTTAGTGGGCATGATTTTAGCCTTACTGAATTACATCTACTGTTCCAGCAGTCTCTAAATGCATTCAGTTTTCAGGCCCTGCTGTCTATGAACTGTACCTAATAGACTATCTGAGCAAGGATAAAAATTTCACTTGTTGCTGCAGTTTGGGTTTTTATGAAGTGGATTCACTCAACCATTTAAAAATCTGTACTGTAGAACAAATAAAAAGTGCAGAAAATCGAAATAAAATGGAAAATTAATTTTTTTAATCAATGGGATCAAGAAATGTTCAAGCATGTTCAAGCATATTCCTCTTCACCACATGGGAGAACTTAGCAATTTTTGTGAGGAACTAATAAGGATATGAAGGAACAGCCTGAATTTTTCAAGTGGTAGAATACTAGTCTATTAACTTGCCAAGCTTAATTTTAAATCCTTCTACTTAATTTCATGGGACGTTTCCCTAACCACATTCCTCTGTAATTAGAGAAACCTTGAAATTCTTGTCCCATAGAGTCCAGTTTCTCTCTTCTAAATCCATGCACTAGCTACTACAGTGTATCCTTATTCTGAGGAAAGGGAAATGAGCCTGAATGCTGGACTGCAAAACTAGAAGTATTTTGATTTATTTAAGGAATATTTTGCTATTTTCATTCATGTAAGGCATGTGATTTTGAAGCAAATCTCAATAATTTCTCTTACTGTATTTTTGTCTGTATTGTGACACAGTCTTGGAACTCAGCTTCTTCTGGATGAAGCTGCCCTTGAAGACATGCTTCATCAGTGTATCTAGTGCAAGAACAGCTGGTCCAATGTTAAAATGCAAAAACCTGAAATGTATATAATGTAGACAAGGTTTTCTCAGTATAAGCATTTTAATCTAAGAGTTGCAATCCTTGCTAGCATACATCCAGCCTTAGATTCCACTGGAGCTGATGATATGTGGCCATATCAACTACATTTCATATGGTGCACTCTTGAAAACTTCCCCTTTTTAATGTTTTCTACTAACAGTGCAAGTTGCTTGTTCTGCATTGACACACCTGATTTAATTTACGCCTTTTGTATTCCACTTTGTCATATTTTTACTAATAAATAGTAGTTTGAGAAGCAGCTTCAGGCCTCCCTTTAAGCAAATTTTGATGTGTTTTCTTTCACAGTTACTAGAACTGTACTGGAATGTACAAAACATCTCTTTTAATGTTTTTCAGGGAAATACATAATAAAAGGCTGGAGACAGGTAAAGCAGTGGGGAAAAATTGTAAAGTAGACTGATTTTTTTAACTCTTGGCTTGAAAATTTTGTGCATATAGTATTTTTATAACCTAGTATATGTCTATATACTTTGCAGGATTGAAATACATGTGTGTTGGTGATAATCTGTGTGTTTACCAGAGAGAGCATAAAGCTTCAGTAATAAGAGCGGAAGTGTATGGAGGAGTTGAGCTTGACGTTTTTGCACAATATTTCCTTGCTCTCAGCTACTGTGAAGAAAAGAGGAGTAAATGTAACATAGAAATAAATTAAAATGGATATTGGCATAAGGAGAACTGCAGTATATGAAGAAGTGTCATGTTGATAGAGCTGAAAGCTTATCCTTACCTTCTCATCTCCAGCTTCCAATCTCATACCAGGCTATTCTAGACAACACTGCGATCTAGCCCTAGCACTTGGCTTTGTGTATGATTCCTCAACCTGACAGATTCTTATTGCCTGATAACTAGAGATGGAAATGGTTGAAGGAGGCAGTTCATTCCATAGAGGTACTTCCAGCACTGCTGGGTTTTGTGATTAAAGCCCAAAACTTAGGTGTGCATTGCAGTTCCCCTCACAAACACTCAGGTTCACCACTGTGGCTGATAACCATTCCTTTCTGTGGCTCTTGTTGTCTAGTGACCTTTATAGTCTTGATTCCAAGAGAAGGTAGTGGTTAGGATAACTCAAGTCATCTGTGTAGTTCCTGTTTATGTTTGGTTTTATAGTACAAGTTTTGGCTTGTACAGATTGATTTCTTCTGATTGAGTTCTCCCCAAGAAGTCTTATCGATTATCTGCAAATAAGAGAGAGAAAAGCCACCGTTTATGAGCCAAACAAGAGCTCCCTTATTCTAATATGCTTAACTTTGTAAGAGCCTGAATTTTGGAACTCAGGACCATCTCTAGATAAAAAAAATAAAATTACATACAGCTCTTTCCTTTGTACTTGGTGTGCCAGTTACTTGGGATATTGTTTAGAGGCACCATATTTCTGTTCAGAGTCGCACACCAATGGAGGGGTGCCCCAGGAATTCCTTCCCAGAAGCATTGCCTGCAAGAGGTGAGACATTACAAGCTTTTTGAGAGTGTTGGTCCTTCCTCTCAGATCTCAGGCACAGAAGGTGTTCAACTTTGATCTTCTTAGGATTGTCTTTCCTGCAGAAAGAAAGGCAAGTGCTCATCCCCCATTAATGTTACAATCAAGTCCAAGGCAAAATGTGGATTCAGAATTGTGGATTTCACTAATTAAAATTGCTTTGACTCCCAAGAAAAGCAAACTCCCTTTTCTAGAAAAGCCATCAGTAGATCACAGTGCAAGGAGCAACATCTATTAGGAAATAAATATAATGCTGTTGGTTCTAATTGTACTCTCATTGCCTAATAGCTGTTAGTCACTGCTGAATGATGAAAGCCAAACATAATTTTAGCTCAATTTATATGCAAAAAATAGATACCTTTTGTAAAGATGGATTAGGAATGTACCAAAATGTGGTGTGTGGCAATTTGGCTGATAACTGTCACAGAGCATAATTTTCTACAGTATTTCAAATAGAAAGCTTAACTCCTGGATACTTTGAAAAACACATGTAAGATGTTAGAGATAGTCTAACTAAGTTTGCATTTTCTTGGCTGTTCAGTGTGATTGATCTAAGCAATAACAAAACAGTAATGCTAAACATGTTCTAGGTAGAGAAGAAAAAACTCAACATTAAATGCTAAACAGTCAGGCAATTTTCACTCTTTCATATAATTTCAAAATATTTGTTTTAAAAACAGCTATCAGGTCATAGCATTGTGTCACCACAGGCTTTTAAAATTAATGTAGGTATTTTTGACAAAAAGTGGCTTTGCATGCCAAACTTAACAAAACCTCTTTCCATTAAAAAAAAAAAAACCAAACAAAAAAAAAAACCAAAAAAAAAAAACACCAAAAAAAACAAACAACCAAAAACCCCAAAAACAAAACAAAAAGAACCAAACTGGAACCAAACTAAACCATGAAGCACAAAACACCTCAGTCAGATTACAACTCTGAAAGCCTTGAAAGGTCTGTGACTAATTTTAGACAAGCCCACCTTGAATTTCACTCACCTTGTTTGCTTGTTTCAGGCCAGTATTGGTCACTCAGAACTAACAGAAAACATACCAACAATAACTTTCCCCTGCTGGAGTGCATCAAGCAAAGGTGTTTCCACAGGGCATGGGGAAGGTGGTGGGAGCTCTAATCTTGTACTTGCGAACTTCCAATATAGTGGGAAGAAAATTCAGTTTATTTTATTTCGTACAAGGTAGCAAAAAGGAATGGGTGTCTGCTGCCATGGTCCTCTCCAGCTGTCTCCTAACAAGCCTTCAATGAACTGGGAAGACTTTCTCCTCCTTTCTGAGGCTGGGTATTTCTGGACTGGGTCTGAAATGTCCTTTGACCAATATTCTCTTTAGAGGTGTTTTTCATAAATTAGGAGATAGTTTGGATAAATAATGTCAAGGCTTCACATGGAGGAGGAGAGCCTGTCAGGGCAAGCTGTAGCTTCAGTCCCATTTCGTCTATCTCCTATTCTTCTGGCTGTATTTCCACTCACACTCTGGTGATATTACCTCCTCAGGATCACCTGTTTCCAATGGCAGCCTGCCTATTTCTTGAAAAACAAACCCCATGTGCCACAGTCTCATCCTTCTCGCACCTTTCCCCACCTCTTCCTCCAAGTTTTTCCATCACCTGGTTTTCATCCAGTCTTATATTTGCCTTTCTGTCCCTGTCTTTCTTCCTCCTGTGCTCCCTCTGAGCAGGCTGGGATGGGAGTGATGGGCTCCTCTTGTGGGAGAACAAAGAGCTTGCTTTGTGGTTAGCTCTCGAGTGCTGCTATGACTCAAACAGGAAATCACCTCTGTGCTCCTCCCCACATTCCCACCAGTGCCACTCAAAGGGTTTCACTAACCTGACTTCATACCCAGCAGCACCAGAGTTCCAGCAACCCACCAGGAGAAAGGCAGCTGAGTTGTAATGTACCTCTCCTCCTCCTCTTTCTTCTGTTTCTCATTATGTGGTCTGCTAAGTTCAAGTCAAAAATAATCTGCACAGAGAAAAGCTTCCAGAATCACTTAATTTTAAAGAAGTTTACTTATTTGTTTAAATTGTTACTAAGATGATGAGTAAGTAATAAGTTTGCCAAAGTGTATTCCTGGCTTTGCTGGGTTTCCCTTTTTCTGTGTAACTTATTATCTCCAGTTTTGGCTCAGTCTCCCTGTTTACCACTTGGTGCACTCCCTTGCATTCCTGCATGGCCGGTGCTGACTTGCCTGGAGCTGGAGATGTTCCAGAAAGGACAGGCCCAACACTCTGCTTGTGAGAGATACTGAACACAATGCTGAATGGACATTTGCTCTAAGTATAACCATTCTTATTTTTATGTTATACCTAGGCATGAGTTTGAAGGACTATTTTTCACTGAGAACAACATAACAATCAAAATATATGAGCTGGAGGAAGAAAAGAGAGAAAAAAATGCCTCAAAAAATGAAGAGCATAAAAGGAGCAAACAATGTCAGAGGAATATGGTAGAAGTCACCCAAAGTTGAAATGAAAGACTAAAGAAATAGCATCTTATAGCATTCATGGCCAGAAAGCAATGTATCCTAGACTGATCCTTAATTGCTTGATGCCTCACTGGTGGCTCTAACCTATCAGTGGAAAAAGGTAAATCAGGGACTCAGGCTGTTTGAAAGGCTGTCCCCTCTCTGAGGTGTGTAAGTGGGGGTTCAATCCATGGCCTTGAAGTGGCAGCTGCAGATGCTGAGGCACAGCTGCAGTGATGCCCATAAATTCAGTACCCAGGACAAAGGTTTACCTTCCATCAGAGATGCTCCCAAGGGCCACTTCTGTTTAAGAAAATACGACCATAACTGAAGCCAAAGTCTCTGCCATTGTCAGAAAAGCAGTTCCTCTTTAGAATTCTGAGATGACTGTAGGGGAGGAGTTATTGGCTTCTACTGCTGTGGGTAGCAAGACTGTTGCAGTAAGGCTCATCTTTCTATCTTAATGTTTTCCACATCACTCACTATCTTAAGTTGTACCTTACAGTTGTCTAGAATGTTCTGTGATCTTCTTTGTTGCTGTATTTGATTGGATAATTTGGTGTTTGCACCTCTGGGTCATGCCTCAGTAAAACACAGCAGATGATCACTCTGCTTTAGAGGGCAACAGTAAACAACAGTGGTCACATAGGAGGCACTTGGATACCATTAGGTCAGCTTTCAGTGGGTCCTCTGCCTTGTCTTCACCCTAAAAGTTTTGCCACTGGAAAAAATAATTTAAACTTTCCTGTATTTATATATTTTTATGCTTTGCAGCTGCTGGGTTTCCCAACTGAAGTGCAAAGCTAAAAAATCTGTTTAGAGCCAGAGGACGTGGGTCCTGGCAGCTGTATTTGTTCTGTTCTCTGACATTAAACACAGCTGTTTGTCACCAAGACAGGCAGGGGGACCTCCTTGCAGGTGAAACACAGATGCACTGAATGGGTAATGGTTGTAACATGGAAATTATGTGGGTTTATTCTTGCGTCTGTATGTATGTCTGTGCATGTGTGTAGATAGATAGATATCTAACCAGCACTGAGGTTTGAACAGTACTGACTTGAGCAAGGCATGTACTTGGCAGGGACCTCTATGTGATTAAAACTGAGCAGGTTTTTAAACCTAGCTGGTGATTTCATTAAGAGAGGATGAAGCACCTGCCATGCAGACTTTTACTCATGAGAATAATCTCACTGATCTCAATGGGGTTTTTCACTCACATGCAAAGATGTTTTCAGGCTAAGTCATGTCTGTTTTGGAGAGTCTCACTATAGCTTATTCTAAGATCAGGACTTGGCTGTTCCTTGTGGTGGTGAAGTTGGCAAGTCTATATTATTACTTTATTTCCAGTCCAGGCAGTCATGAAGATGTAAACAATGATATTACTCAAGGTTTGATTTACAGTATTTCCAAAGACAGTGATATGTGTTCAGTTTTTTTCCATGTAATAAATAAATGAAGTGACTTAATTGTACTGGAAAGTGAATGACAAGCATTGCTAGCAATCAGTGTGGTAGAATAAACTTAGCAAAGCAATGTGTGTCTGATTTCTGCTCCTAGACCAGTACAAACTGAAAATGGTCTGTGTGATACCCATGCCATTAATCCCAATAAATGAAAATTAAATCAGAATAAAGCTGGATGTAGTGTGTTTAAAGACTAGAAACTGAAAGACTGAAGACTAGTTCAAAACTGAAACATGCAGCTGTTGCAGATACTTGAATCCTTTTCTGACTGATAACCATGGAAAATTCAAGTTATATGTATGATCTATTCTCCACACATCCTGATACTATCGATCATCAAATAGCCATGAAGAAATTTACTCTTAACTCTTCCCAGAGACATAGGGGAGTACAGTAATTTTATTCTTGTTTTGCATGTGCAGAATTGTGGTATAACTAACTTGCACAGATTATTGTAAGGGCAGGAGCCCTCTAGTTAAGGGGCAAAACCAGAAACAGAAACCAAATCTCTGTTTTTGCATCTCGTGGAAAGTTAACGGTCTCAGTCCTTTTGCCTTCCAAATCTTAGTAAGCTGGGGGTAGATGGGAGCACACCAGCAGTGTTGTAATGCTTTAGATCTTGTAAAGATACAGTCTGTGGCTTCTGCATACTGAGATTGGCTCCTCTGATGCAGTCAATGTTTCTGTTTTGAAACTTCATTTACCACAGCAGGAACCACACCGGGAGGAGGGAAATTAAATTTTTTTAAAAAAATTAAAAACGTCAAAGAGCCAGTTTCACACATTAATAGTTGAAAAATATTCTAATGTAACAACCAAATGCATGGCTCTTGCTACTTTAAAATGTGCTTGAGGAATATAAGTGTTTTAAAATAAGGGTGGACAAATGTGGAAAGATATAGGCAAACAATTTTCTCAGCTCTCCTAGGCAGCTTCATCTTGACGTTTGGATTCACTTAAAGCAATTGCAAAGGACATTTTGGGGAAATGAAAGCCTTTGGCTTTCTAGATTCTGTATCTCCCACTTGGAAGCAAGCGTTAGAATAAGGCAAATTCGTGGAGAATCCCTTTTGCTGCTTTTTATATCTCCTGGCATCCTGGAACTTTTTTATGTTGCCACAACCAAGTCTATCATATGAGCTCTCACAGGCTGACTGTCACAGGACATTTTCTGCACCCAAGTGTAAAGGACATGGGACTTTCTACTGTTTGTAAATAGATAAGCTTGCCTTAAGGACTATACCTGACAAAACTTGCTCTCTGACTAGAAAGTGGAAGCCACTGAACACTATCTAAGGCTAAAGAGATCTAAGATATAAAAGAGAGCAACATTAGAAATACCTTCCATAAACAGTGTTGTGATCTGAAGATACAGATGCACGCATATGCCAGAGCAGCCAGAGGCTTGGAAAACCAAGAGTTTGCACTGAGACAGTTTGAAGTAATAGGTCTCTACAGCATTGCAAGGAAAATGTTTTAATAAATGTATTGAAGAGAGTAAAGCTTTTACTGTTTGGCTCAAAGACAGAAGGCTGCATTAATCAGGAAAGTGGTGGTGACTTTTGCTTACAAAAGCAATTATATGTTACATGTACAGGAGGATGAACACTATTGCTTTAGTAACAGTGAAATATACTACAAAAATACCCTAAGGTCTGCTTACAGAAGTAACAGCTTAAGGACTATTCATTTGAACAGGTTCCCACTGTTTGTGCTGATGTATTTTATTACCCCCTTTCTTTGCCTCATTTTGTTATCTAAAGAGCTAGAATTGCATTTCCAGAGGAGGATATGCAAGGGTTTTGAAAAGTCCTGAAAAACCACAGAGTCACTTTTTCTCTTCCCTATTATGTTCTTGTGGCTACATGCAATGGGAAGCACCTTCCCAGCAGTGGCAGCTTCAGGGCTGGTCTCAGGGTTGCTCCTGCCAGAGCATGGCAGGAGTAGCTGAGGCTTGAGTCATAACTTTGAACTTGGGATTCTTCCCCTGGGCCCACAGGCTTCGTTTTGTGAGCAATTTAGCTCACAAGATGTGGGCACCTTCTTATTAGATTAGAGGTGGGTATTAGAAAGATCGGAAATTGTGTTCTTAAGATACCCAAATTTGCCTATTTATTAATTTCAAACAATGAACAGCAAGTTAGATGTGTGACTTTACAGTAGATGTTTGTTTTTGACTTTCTGGAGAATCAAAAGGGATGGCCAAATGACACTGGGGCTATTGTGATCATCCAGTCCAATTCTCCAGAGTAAAGTGATACTTCAGTTTGTAAAGCTGTCTTTGCAGTAGACTTTTCTTTTCTTTTCTTTTGTGTCTTTTCTTGTTTCTTTTCTTGTGTGTCTTTTCTTTTAAATGCCTGGTTCATCTTTTAAAAAATCTACTCAGCTACAAGAAGATTCTAGCAAAGTATTAAGGTTATTTTTTTAAATTTTCAGTGTTAAATTTTTCTGATATTCAAATACAGTTTTAGTTTTACAAATGTGTGTCTCTTTTAGGCCAAGCTTTTCTAGTTTTAGCTTCCAGTCCCTGAATATTTCCATGCCTGTCATAAATGGCAAAGCCATTTTTGCTAGAGAAAAACCAGACTCATAAAGATGGAATTTGAGACTGCACTAGGTAGGGACACTTGTAAAAATATTGATTTTCCATAGCCAACCACATTACACTTTGAATGCAAAAAAAGGTAGAATTGATGGCCTTTTTAAAATAGCTGTCTCTTTTGGTTACTTTGGGAGTGTATGTGTTTGCTGATTCTTAGTGCTTGTTGTCCCTTTCTTATTTTCTTTCTCAGGAGAGTTGTATTGTTCTTTGCCCAACCCTAGGAATGTCCGTTTTGAATCCATAAATATGAAGAATGTCCTTCACTGGTCAGCACCAGAAGGCACAGGTGATGGAGTACTCTACAAGGTGAAGTATGCAGTGTAAGTTAGCTTGTTTATTTTATCTCCCACTGACTTTTATTTTAGAATTTTAAATAAAAATTTAAAAAGAAAACCCAACTTCATGCAAGGTATTGCTGATAAAAAGTAAAGAAAGAACTAAAATGTGAGCTGGACTTAAGCAATGTGATTTTTAACTTCTGCTTCTGGCACTGTTTACTTGGACACCAAGTTAAAAAATGTATAAGGAGGGGTTCTTCCTATGAAAGAAGTGTAGGAAACAATATTATGGAGGATTTCACAGGCACTCCTCCTAATATGAGAGAGAAAGATGAAGAACTGTGCTGTGGACTGGTATCTGTCCACATGCATCCTCTGTACATATCTAAATGGATATGGAGATGTATGATTCAATCAATATTAATCATACCCAGTGTGTCATTGCTCTTTCCTCACAGACCCACTCCCCCAGATTTCTTCTGATCCAGCAAGCCTCTGTAGGAGAAAATACACCAATGTTACCAAGCATTCTAGAAAACCAAGGAATGTGGCTGGGATCAGGCACATTGTCAAGGTCTTCACATTAGTAGGGTATCAAGGAATTTTCATGAGGACCAGACTCTGTTTCCTTTATTCCCTCTCAGAGAGCACTGCATCATTCTGAAGGGCAGTAATAGAAGTTTGGCTTCTAAAGAGGTGTAGCACTGTTACAAATTATGTAATACTCCCAATCTTTACCTCTAATATTTACACTTCCCTCAGTCCAGGAACATTTTCAGAATAGTAAAATGAATGTTGATCTCTAGAAGTTTCCTCTAACTTGAGAATACTCAGCAGTTATACAGAGAACAATAATTACTGTCATAGTTTAGGAATGGTGTTCTCCAATTCAGTAGTTCTGCTAAAAAAACCCATGGTGCCACTCACTTCCCCTTCGCCTTCAGCTGCAAGCACAAAAAGGCAAAGATCACAGATGGAGATAAGAACAATTTACTGGAAACAGCAATGAGATAAGACAATGAGCAGTGACAGCAGTAATATTAATGATAAAAAGGTACAAAAGAGAGAGTGCAGAGCTCAACCCGACCGCAGCCATGCCACCCAAATCGTTCCCTCTGGTCAGGACCAGTGTTACCACACTGCTCCATCTGCCACGCTTCCTGCACTGGTAAAGAACATCTTTCTTCTTGGAATGGAGAGAGAGTCCCTTTCCCATGCTCCTGGCAATGATGAAAGATGGCATGGAATAACCTTAGGATTTTGGCCATGCCCACACAGCTCCAGGCTCCACCCCCTCATGGCTACTGCAAGAAATTAACCCTGTCCTTGGCCGAAACCAGCACTATTTTTTGGGAGGTAAAATGTTCAGAGAGAACTGGCTGTACTGACTCTGAAGGACCAGCTGGTGCACAAAGAGTCTGTAGCCATAGGTATGGCCATCTTTCCCACTGAAGGCAGAAACACTTGTGTGCCTCTACCCACCCAGGAGAGCAAGGCCTTGAGATGGGTGGAAAATGCTGGTGAGTGATCCGGTAGTCAGGCAGGAGCTGCCAGGTGCCCTTCCTAATTAGCAGCCAAAGGGGCAATTCTTAATGTGAATTTAGGGAGCAGGAGCTTTTAAGCAAATCCAAACAGGAATTATCCAAGCAAATCTTGGTTTGTTCAATCAGTTTATAAGAGCTGGTCAGTACTGAGGCATTGTTGGTAGCAGATATATAGCCTTTTTTCAGCTAGAAGGGTTTTGAAGTTCATTGTGTTCCAGTTGAGCCTTTCTTTTAAACTAGAAAACCAGGCATCAGGCAGGAATGAGTAATCTCCTGTCATTCATTATGGAGACCCCAAGCATCATCTATATCATCTATGTCCCCAAGCATCATCTACTTGAGGATGAGTCACTGACCGTTCTGACTAAACTCTTTTTTTCCATATAAATAATTATTCTGTCTCTGTTATTGTGTTTAGAATTTAAACTAAAGCTGTGGAGACTGAAGTTGAGAGATCTCTGGTCTGCACAGGCAAAGCTTGACTTAGATTGGTATCACTAACATCCCAGTTAGTTTCAGCTGGCTTCTTCTGGATAGGGCCTACTCTAATTTATTTTTCATTAAAAACTTGTGGAAGTCTTGTGCTTCATCTCAGCTGAAGCTGGGATTCCTTGAAATTTCAGATTTCTGTTAAACATGGAAACTGTTTTATCAGTCATAATAAAACAGAGAAAATTATATTAGGTGGTGACTAATATAATGGAAATAGCTTTTGAACTGCTCCTTTCTCTTTCTTTTCAATATAGATATGGAGTTGGCAAATGGATTAGAAAGCCAGAATGTAGGAATATAAACAGAACATGGTGTGACCTTTCCAGTGAGACCTCTGACTACGAAGAACAATACTATGCAAGTGTTAAAGCATTCTTCAATGGGACATGCTCTGACTGGATGGAGACCACACGATTCAACCCTCTAACAGACAGTAAGGAGAGCTAAGCACACAGCCAGGTGTTCACTGGCCTTGATTATTAATGTGTGCTCAGATTGCACATGCCTTCACAGTGTATGATATTTTAATTCTAGCAGGAAGTTACATTTTTTGCAGTGTTTTGCATTTATTATTTTATTCTGCTTTTGACAGAAGTAATTGAAATAATAAAATTGGAACTTGGAGACATATACATATATGTATATAGTCTGGCGTATACTGCATCCTTTATAATACTATGGTAAAGTCTTTCTCAAGGCAAATAAAACCTGTGGCACATTCACAGAATAAATAACTCTGATTTTGAAAAGGCTTTATTAAAACAATCAGTAAGCATACTCTAGAGCCCAATATTTCTTATCTGTGCCAGATAATCTAAGAACATACTGGTAATTCAGCCCATTTTAGTAAATTGAGTTTCAAGGTTGTTTATCCTGTAAAGTCCCAGGAATTCCTTGGCAAAATCCCAAGCCAGTGTTCACTTTCTCCCTGTAAAGATCCTCTTAGTTATCTGATTATAATAATTTTCTATCAATATAAATAAATTGTTCAAAGCTCTACTTAGGCTCCCCCAAACATTGCAAAATTGTGATACGATTGTGATGAAACTGGTCAAACCAGTGTGCCTCTGCTGAATTTGACTGCTTTTTGTACATTTCATTTTTCCAGCTAAAATAGATCCACCCATGGTAAGTGTATCTTCTACTGACAGATCTATTTCAATCATTTTGACTGCTCCTGAGAAGTGGAAGAAAAGTCCTGAAGAAGAATCCATATCTCTGCTTCAAGTGTATCCTGGCTTACAGTACAACGTGTCTGTCCTTAACAAGAAAACAAAGAAGCGGGTAAGCTTTGACAAGGCTGTGGAACTGCTCCTATTAAATCTGTGCTTCTTGAAATGACAAGATTAGCCAATGTGTAGCAGACAAAAGTGGTTTGGTGTTTTGATTGGTTGTATTTGTTTGTGTGGCTGGTTTGTTGAGGTTTTTTTCACAAAGGTACAGGAAATAACAGCAATTACTTTACTTTGGACTCCAAGATCTACACAAATCCTGTTACCTTAAGGCTCTTGTCTTTTCCAGAACATCCCAGTTTGAAATATTTTGTGGAACCATACCTTGTGCCTTCCATCAGTTTGTGTGTCAGGACAGGGCAGGAATGATGCTTTAGCTCTATTGCAACATCAGCACAAGAATGTGGGCCAGTAGTGGGCAATGGTTCTGCTTCATATGAAGCATGAAATTGTTCAGTGGTGGTACAAGGATCTTTGATTGGAAGAGAAAAGAATCAGAGAGGATGTGACTTAACCAGTAATTTGAATGTTGATTGCATTTGGAAGAAAAGGATGCAGCTAGCAGCTCTTAGAGTATCAATCTCTCTAGAAAATGTGTATGCTCTTGGCCTTTCTGTATCTCAGGAGTTAAAGAGGGGAAAAATATTTTTAATGTCTTCCAGTGGTTCTTCTCCATCAGCAACAACACCTTGGTTGTGCCCTGGTTAGAACCTGGAACAGCTTATTGTGTCAGTGCACAGATACATGTCACCACACCACATTTGGACAGTGACTTTTCCAAAGAACACTGCATTACTACACTGAAAGGTATGTGGAGGTGGCAAATTAAAAAAAAAAAAAAAAAAAAAAAAAAAGATGCAACTTACAAAAAATCATGGTGATTGAATTTGTGAGGTTTTTTTGAGAGTGCTAATTAACATGGTTTCTCCCTTCTCTGTATACACTTGTACCAATGAAAAAACTTTGCCTCCAATAAAGCATAGCTGGGACTGACTGGAAGGTACATCAGTACCTCTGAAGAAAAGTATCTGTATTCTTTGAGTTTTAGTGCATGGAGAATGTTTTTCCTCTTGAATGCAGTTTGGGAGTGGCAGAGCTGGGACAATCTGACGTTAGCAACAGGAGAATGTAAGGGAGATGTTGTTACTTCTTTTTAGAATTTCATTTATCATTTAGACAACAATAATAATAATTGTCCTGTAGCTCAAATATTTTTTTTTTTCATTTCCTGCAAATTCCTTGTTTATCTAAAACATTTACATTCTATATCCAAAATCCAATGTGATTGCACACATTACTGTCTACATACATTAAAACTTTTTTTTTATTATTAACAGATAAAACAGAAGATGAGACTATAATAATCACGTTTGGATATATTATGCCTACCATGCTAGCTCTCCTTTTTACTTCTGTGGCATGCTATTGTGTGCACAAGTATATTCACATCCACAAACAAAAACATCCAACAAACCTGGTAAGTGTCTTCTGTTGCAGGTCACTGCCAACCTTGCCACTCACAGCAGAGCTGTGTGTTTTCCTGGGTTCCAAGCAGGGTTGGAGGAAACTGTGGCTAGCTCCAAATAAAAAGCTCTAGTTGCCACTGAGATCAAGAGAAGGAAACCACACTGAGGGTTATTAAATGCAAGAAAGACAGAGTAATAACTCAAGTTTGCAATGATCAGAACCAGACTCTTCCTAGTTTGGGAAGAGTCATTGCCTTAAGCAAGGTCTGAGGTGCACTAGAAAAGGTCTGTCAGGATGTCAGAACTCCATACATTTATCTAAGATGAAACACCATGTAAAGTCAGTTGAACAAAAGTAATTTATTTGTTGAATTCAGAAACAAGAAGGGAAGACAATTAAGCAGTACAGAAACACCATGATGTTTCCTTGAACTATTACTGGGTATTACCAGATTTTTTTTCACTTAATTGTGATTGTGAAGGATTTTACATATGTGAATCATACAGATGATTTAACCTGGATTTCAAGAATACTTTGAAATACTGTATCTTTTCCTAAAACCCAAAAATGTATAAACAAACACATTCTGTTATTTAGACAGCTCAAATACACTTCTTGAAAAAAAAGTTCTCAAATTTCTTAGTGCTGCAATGTTCATTGATTTTTAGAAAGAACACGTAAAGTCTATGAAATGTTACTGGTTTCCAGCTCATGAGCTCAACAGAGCTTTCTCACAGGTATCTTTAAGCAAGTTGCTCAACCATAAACATGCAATTATCATAATGAATGAAGACCTCAATGTTAATCCAATCTGCATGACACTGTGGGATGCGAGATACAAGGGAGTTGGTTTCAACATGCTGATCTTGCTGAAGAAGATTAGAGAAGTGCAGAGGTGCCAGGAGAAATCTTCACAGAGGGACAGTGAGTTCAGAAGGGCTCAGAAGGATTGGAGCAGCTACTGCTGCAGTGTGTTCAGATGCGCACAGAAACACCTCCTGCATTTGACAAGGCACTGTTTTTGTTACAAAAATATGGAATCACAGAGTTCTTGGGGTTGGTAGGGTGTACCCAAGGTATCTAGTTTAACCACTCTGACATGGGCAAGGACATCTGCCACTAGATCAGGTTGCTTAAAGCTCCATCCAACCTGACTTTGAGCACTTGCACTTAATGAGGCATCCACAGCTTCTTGGAAAACCTATTCCAGTGCCTCACCACACTCACAGTAAAGAATTTATTCCTTATATTCAGTCTAAATTAACCCTCTTTTGTTTTAAAACTATTGTCCCTTGTCACTACAGCCTTAGTAAAAAGTCTGTCTCTGTCTTATTATTTATGTTTTGTTCGTGAGATGCAGGTCATGGTATGGGGAAATAGTTTGGTCTCTTAGGGAGCCAACAGGACAGAGCTCTTTAAAGTCCAAGAGCATGAAGGGCTACTTAGTGAAAAATTCCCACTCAGTAGCAGACTAAACTCCTAACTCCAGGAGTTTTTTGCTCTAATAAAGATGTTATTTGAATGTTGGGATTTTTTTTATGTTTGTTGCACTTTTTAATGACCATCATGGAGCTTCAGTTTTATTTCTCCACCTCTGGATTCAGTTAAGGTAACAACTGAATGTAGACCTGTTATTTTAATGAAGCCTTCTGGCTTTCCCAACATACAGACTGTTCCACATGTGCACCCTGCATGGCTGGGTGGAATTAACTGTTTGTTTTGGTCCAGCCCTTCTGACCTGTGCGACCTTTCAGGCTACTTGGTACATCCATTAGTGGTCTTAGTCTTCCATTCAAGCTTGAAAGCACTGAAATGCACTTCCTGGTTGTTTTTCCCTATTCACTCCAACAGTGCCCACACAATGTTGATTCCTGTCAAAAATTTTACTCATTTCAGAAAGTTCCCTATTGTTTAATTTGATGATTTGGCACAGAGTCACAAAAGCAGCCTGTGGCAGACTGCACAGTGCAGGCTCTGTACACTGTGCTTCAACCTGATGTGTAGCTCCCTCTCTGAAAGGAAACCTGGTGTTATTTTATTCTCTGTAAGTTATACACTAACATGTTACCTGACACTGCTTGTGGGAACTGGTTGTGGCTGCATTTTCTCCTGGCTGGTTAAAAGGAGTGGAATAGATTCGGTAATCTTTGGTCCAAGAACAAAGACTGATGTTTTCTTCAAAGTCTTGAGTTTATGCTGGTTTGGAAACAAAACCCATATTTGACAGAATTGTTCTAACCATTATTTTGACATGGGGAAGGGGAGGAAAGGGATATTAAAACTGGTCATAATATAGTTTTACTTTAGATACAATAAAAAAAGGGGAGCATATTGACACTCATTAATGTTTATATGATGAATATTGTTCTTCCCTAAGGTGAAATAACCTCCTAAGGAGGTCTAACCTAGCCTTATATTTTAAAAATATGAGATGGTGTAATAAGCAGCAAAATGGTACTTTTATTATACTTCAGTCAAAATATTTCTTGCTTTCCAGGTATGGCAGTACACTGACAAATGCAAGGAACAGGTTTTCATTCCAAGTGAAAAAATAGTGGTCAACTTTATCACTGTTCATGGGGATGACTGTAAGGAATCCAATCGTCTATTGGAAAGGAAAAGTCCTCATTCTAACACTGTTTACAATGACACTGAAGGGAAGGATTTGCCTTCTAAACAAATGCTGAAAGCAAAATATTTGCTTGATATTTCATGTGAAGAGATTTCACTCAAAGAAGATACTTTAGTGGAAGGGGACCAAATTGGAAACTGGGCATCTCATGGCCAGTCTGAAACACAGAATACTTGGAGAGATACAAATGCTGGGGTTGTAGAATATGAACATGATGTAAGGGCTGAAGACTTCAGTCCTGGTCAGAAACTAGAAGAGAAGTTTTCTGCCCCTGGGAGGCTACAGGGTGAGCCACAGATTGCTTTGGGGGACTTGGCTGATATGGAAACAGGACAGCCATATTCCCCCCAGCTAGAGATAAGGGTAGCAGACCTTTGTTTGGGACAGAAAACAGAGGAACTTAATTTGAAGGTGGTTGATGCAGCAGATGAATTGCCAGGGGAGACCCATATCAACTTCATGGAGCTGGATACTGAAAAGTCTGGGCAGACATCCTGTCATCAGCTGGAAAAAATCACACAGGGCCTCACAGAAAAAGAAGGTGTGCCGACCATTTTAGTTGATTGGGATCCTCACAGTAGAAGACTGTATATTCCTACTTTGTCCAGTGTCGAAAATCAGGTGTGTAAAGGAGTATTCAGGTGTGATGATCCTGAAGAAGAAGGAATTTTGCTTAGACTCTATGAGAAAGAGGTGTCTGGTGAATCATCTGAGGACCAAGAAATGTATCTCCTGCAGTTCAAGGAACAATGGGGACTTCATGTAGAAATGGAAGACTGAAAAGTAATTTTCTAAAATATTCAAAAATGCAAAATCTTGTTTATTTTGCTAAAGAGAGTGATAGACTTAGGGGAACGGACACTTCTTAATGTTTTGAAGTTTTTGGAACCATCACAGTTGAACAATTTTTCATTATATGTTATTTATAAGTTTCCAGATGTGATATAAATAATTTTGACATCAATCATAAACCTCTTCTGTAAAATATGATTGTTGTGAGGTTATAGTCTCTTTTTAAATAAAATAATTTTTAAATAAATAAAAAGAAAAAAAATTTAAAAATATTTAAAAAATATTTTAAAATAAATATTTTTACAGAGGATGCTCCCACCTTGCAATTCCTGCTAAAAAAAATTACCAGCATTTGAAAGCAGTTATTTTTACAGAGAAAAAAACCAAACCAAACAAACCAAAAAAATGGGAGGTTCAGTGAAATGCCTGTAATTGTACTGGCTGGACCATGTCTCAGCCAGCCTTAGACACAGGCAGTAGAGCATCTGCCTGACTCATGCCCTGCAAGGGTCTGTTCCTCTCTGATGGCTTCCATGGCAGCGTGGCAGGACCAGCTCTGAGGGGGAGGGCTGCCCCAGACACACCATTGCTCCAGACACCCCACGCTTGCTGTGCCACACCAAGAAACTCTTCCTGCGGGCTTGCTCCTATTGCCTGGTGCCCTCACCAGCACTTCTGATGCAAGTTCACTTTTCCTTCATGTCATATGATACTTAGGATAGCAAAATCACAGGACATTCTAGAAATTACTTACTAGGGCAGATGGCATTTTTTCAAAACTTTTCACTTTTTCACTAACTGAATCATTTTTTTTTTCCTTCCCAGTATACAACCACCCCCCTGCCCCCCCAGTAATTATTTGTTTGGCTTTGAACAAGATAAGCAGAAAGAAATAAATATTCTGTACTGTTTTTGAATTTGTATCTTCCAAACTAGTACATGGTTAGGTGTTTTTTTAAAGAAAGACCTTTACCTCATTGTTTTCTATGAGCTGTTGTTGTTGCATGACCTTGGCATTCTCTGTGACTGTTCATCCTCTGAATTTTTCAATGGTTGTCATAGACTTTAAAACCAGAAATTGCATTAGAATATTTCTAATTTTTCTAATTTCAGCATTACAATGTGCTGATGATTCCTTATCAGTAGGTAAGAAATCGTCCTCAGCTGCTTTTATAATAAGGGTGTAGATCATGCAGCAGTGTTACACCTAGCTTACATAAACATCTTTGTTCATCAGGAAGATTACAGAGGAGAGTTATAGCTTAGTGTAAAAGAAGAAAATAGTTGGGAGATGTGAATTTTTTTTCTCCCAAAAAAATCAGTCATCCAAAATCTTTCTCAGTATTTCCTAAAGAGTTCTTAACTAACCTCTTTGTGCATGATCTTGTAATTTTGTTTTTCAATGTGGGGCCTCTAACTCTTAGGTAGGAAACAATTATTTACTTTTTTTCCAGAAGCCCATTGAATTTTACCCAGTTACTGCTGCCCTAAGACCAATTACTTGTGTTCAGTGCATGCACATCAGTGCATGTCCATACATGTGGTCAGATAAGGATGGTTCAGCCCTGTAAATATTTTGGTGTAAGTCAACCAACATTCCTTGAAGAGGAAGGAATCCCTTGTTTTGGGTGTGTATTTCCCCTGGCCTCATATGCCAGCTGCTGTTGTCTGCTGCTGCTTTTTCTGTTAGGTGAGGAGGCCTTGCACCAGCAGTTAAGGATAACTACTTATATTTAACATACCATAATCAAGTACTTGCTGATTAAAATTTGAAAACTTATCCGTAGAATATCACTTTGTTAAGTTTTTGGGGGTTTTTTTGTGGTTGTAATCTTTCAGTACATCTTATCCTGTTTTGTTTTGGCTTTTTGCTTTTTGGTTGTTTTTTGATGTTTTTACTTTTCAGTAACAATTAGGTTGTATAACATTAATTTCCTGGAAGGAAAATGAAAAAAGGCATCACTTGAAAAGACATCACCTTCCTAGTTAACACTATTTGTGATTAAAGTACAATATGCTGAGATTCTCGCAATTATTTTCATCATAAATTTATGCTTAGGAATAGTGGTTAATTTTTGGACCAAAATATTTGTGATAGAAGTTTGCAGCACTTTCAGTGTAGCTTCCTTTTGATGAGAATTTGCATTAAATTCAGAACTGATACTAGATTATGCAAACAGTCCTTCATGTTTAAAAGATACACTTTGAAAGCGCTCTCAGAATGATCACAGCAAAAGAAAAAGCACTGGTGGAAAAGATGTTAATGAAGATAATTATTTTATATGCAAAAGAATTTTTCCAGTTAGCTAGTCAAGTTCTGGAACTGATGAAGCAGACAGAAGTGCACAGAAGTGCATATTTCCATCAGTATATTACCAGTAAATTGTTGATGGCCTTTTTAATATCCTTAAAGTTACACATATTTTTCCTTTAAATCTTCTAATTATGTTAATGATCAGACATGGTATTTCAGTAAGCCAGGCAGCAAGGAGCAAAATACTGCCATGTAAATTTGTAAAACAGTAGAGGGAAGAGCCAAGCTGTAAGAGAGCTGACATGTTCCTACTCTTACTGCACTTTATTAAACTTTGCTTAGCCACATTTAGTAGACTTAATGCAGCCAAAAGCAAGATCATGTGCCTAGAATCATACACCTAGACTACAGATTATACTCAAACACAAGGTTACTTGGAGCTGGGAAACCAGTGATTTTGAAAATTTTATGGGAGAGGAATAGAATGAAGAAGCAGTTTGTTGTGGACAGTAGGATGCATATTTCTTGATAGTTATGGCAATAAAACCAGACCTTTAGTTGTGCCTACCCTGAACTGGAAAAACTCTCTCTGGTTTACAATATAAGTCATGAAGATGAAAGGCAAATGCTACTACAAAAAGCCAAAGCAATGCACTCCAGAGCTTGAAAAACAGGAAACCTAGCTATCAAAGTGAGATCTAATGGTGATGAAACTGATAGCTAGGTGTGGGCACACACAGTTTTGGAAAAATAACTATAATTGTGAGTATGGTTTTACTGCCTACTGCTTAGGCATAGAGATAGGGGTGTTGAAGGAGGGGCTGAAACAGAGCTGAGTGCAAGATACCTCTGATCTGACATAGAGCAGCCCTGGAGAAGCTGCTGCAGAATGAGAATGACCAGATGGAGAAGTCCAAGTACATGAGGGGAACATGCAGTATGAGCCACATGTCTGGTGTGGTAAGGACTGCAGACAAAGTGCTCACCCAGTGGGCTTGAGGTTAGCCAGCTGGGGGATCCATGATAACTCCCTAGTACATGAGGCAAGATCACCTGTCGCATGAAGGGTAGGGAAATGACCAAGAGGGCTCCAGAGGTGGGGTCTGGAAAGAGCAGCTGATACTCTTACTTAGCACAGTTCTTCCTATGGAAAGTAGGGAAGGTCCAGCAAAAGCCTGAGAAAACATTCTCTGAGTCTTTCATATTTCATAATATGAAAACATCCTGAGCAAGGAAATACTTCAAATTACATTACTAACAAATACACAGAAACATGTTCAATTTCTGCTGATTTCAAGTTGAATTTTAAGTTACGCTTTGGGTCTTTCCTAAACAGAGTGAATTCCTGAATTTGGGACTAACAAAAACTGTCAAAGCATATCAAAACAAAAATAAGGCATGACTTTCATATGGTCTAACCTGCAAACCAGGCTTAACCAGACAGAATGATTGGGATGCGAAACAAGTGAAATTTAACACAGAAGACCAGAATGGTTTGAATATGTTAAAATATGGACAACTGAATGTTTACCAAGGCCTGTGAAAAATCTCTAATGCCTGTAGGTCTTTCAAACAACATTGAAATCCATTGAAAATGGATGACATTTCTTGCCTGGAATATGCTAAGGAGTACAATGATGTTCATATATTGTCAAGTCTTAAAATTTGATTAATCCCTTATTTTCCTCTTTAAATAAGAAATGTTTGCTCATCTCTACAGTGAAGTTAAAAAAACCCCAAAGGTTTACTCCAAGCACCATGGTTTTGAACAGTTGAAGCTTTTATGTCTGACATGATTCATTCTTGCAAAGTCAAAGCTTTAAACCTGTTCAGCCATTTCATGTTGTCCATACAAAATACCAAAGTTCTCCTTAAAAGGAAGACACAGCAATATGTCAAGATTTTTCTGCCTTGGTTTTGCATGTAGGTTTCAAGCTTGATCAGCCCAGGAGCACATAGCAGTAAGTGTAGGAAGTAATTTTCATGTTTAGTGCCATGTCTTAAAAACCATCAAAATTTTGTTAGTTTGCACTGGCAGTGACACTAAGCTGTCCCCGTAGTTCCTCATCATCTTTCCTTTCTTGTTTAAAAAAAGAAAGAAAAAAAAAGGGGGGGTAAAAGGTACTTCTGTTTTCTAATACCTCCAGAATCAGTTTAGCTAAGTCACATTTTTCTGGCCTAAGTTAGGCTTTAAGAAGAGGACTTCCTCCTTAGCATCACACAGCTATGTAAACCCTCACTGTCTGAGGGAAGACACACTTTCCAGTAGTGCTGCTTCAGCTCTCTGCTTTTGCCTCTGCTTGGCTGCAGGAGCAATATCCTGCATTACAATATTTTTCAGTCACACTGTTCCTGCTCTGAAGGCCTCATTTGTCACTGCTCTTTACAACACTATAAGGTCTCTGCAGGGTGAGAAACTTGGGGAAGGGGAATTGTCCTAATTCTGTATTATTGCAAGGTGACCTCCTAGATCTCTCACACCTTACTTGTTACCTTGTCAAAGCTACAAGGGGTTACTCATCCAAGTAGAAATCCAGCATTGCTGCTCACCTCTGGCAGCAGTTTCAGCAAACGCTGTCTGCTAGCACCTGAAATCTCTGCTCCCCATGGTGACTCCCATGGTGCCAGAACATTCTCATTTCACAGTAGCTCACCCAGGTACTGGCTTTAGCAGCAGCCTGTGCTATAAATACACATCAGCAGCTCTGCCATTCAAGAGTGCCATTAAGAAACAACATCTCCAGATGTTCAAAGTAAGTCAGTAAGCAGTGTGGCCCAGCAGCAGGGTAGCAAATTGCTTTGGTTTTCTAAATTCTCATGATCATGTCATTGAGGGTGAAAAATGTTCAGCAAGACCCCCTACTGAAAACAGTGGGAAAATAGTGAAAAATACCTGGACCCTTCCAGTGTGATGGAAAGAGATCAAAATATTTAAGTATTTTCAGCACTACCATGTATCATTTGTATATTTTAATTTTGCCTTGGTTTTTATTTCAAGCTCTTCAAGCATTTTAAAGCAATTAAAGGAAGAGAAGTAGTTATTCCAGTTTTACAGACAGGGCAACTGATACATGGAAAGGCTAAAATGGATTGAAAACTATCATACAGTAAGTGTAGTGTTCAGGGCAGAAGACGACAAAACACAGATGACACTTGCCAATGTAGTAACTGCTAAAATCACAGTTCTCCTCAGCAATATATCCCCATAGTGCAGGGATATAGCCATTACTCCAAGGCTAGACACAACTCCAGTTTGGTTTAAATTAAAAATATTAAATCCTAAGGTGAAAGTTTAGTATGTGAACCAGCTGCAGAGTCCAGATGAACAAGAACAGAAGTCTGACAAATCCAACCTTCAGGGCAAAGACAGCCAAAAGGATCTAAGTAAACTACTCTCTAGGGAAGAAAAGGTAACAAGTCATGCCAGGCAGCCCTCTCAAGATAGCATTAATCTCTGCTGTGCTGAGTGGGGTGAGCCCCAATTTGCCCCTATGCTCTCCCATTCTGTTCCACAGCCTCATTAATGTTGACATTAAAGTTGTTTCGCTGGATGTGGTTTGTGTGCTAGCTTGTTTTGTAACACTTCATTCTTCCAAGAAGGACAATGGACCAGTGGAGTAGATGGTTTGGGAAGAGAGGACAGTCTCCAAGAATTAAAGATAAAAAAACCAAAAACTTCAGTTGGAGTGGTTTAAATACAGCCTAGCTTGTCAGGGCACAGGGTGAGAATCAAATTAAAGGCTCCTCTTTTATACAGCAAATGTCATAAGACCAAACAGCACAGAAAAATCCCAGGGCAAGTTGGTGAGACTGTTTCTACACTTCTCCTTTGCTCTTGGCTGCAGAAGAGGCCAAGCATTGAGGGAAGTGGTTCTGCTCCCGCAAACTTCTTTCCTGGGCTGAGATGGGGCCCTCTCCACCAGTGTTCAGGTTTCTCAATCAATCCTAACCTGTGCCACTTTCCAGGTTTCTGATCTTTTAAGCTCTGAATAGCCATTTCACTCTTAGCCCAGTGCTCCTCCTGAATGACTTCTGCTCTGCAAACTCTCAAAGATAAATTTTCTTTCACTAGTATTCTGTTGGAAAATGGTTTTGTGTGTTTATGAGTTTACTTATTTATTCTTTGTGCAAAATAAAGAGTCGTAAGAATATATCTGTACATCTATTTCTCACCCTGTCTCTGAGAATATCATATTCTTTAGATTACTCCTTGGTCTTTGTAATGCAAGCACCATCACATCTACAAAGATCAGAGGGACTCAAACTATGTAATGTGATTTAGAGGCATGTTTACTCTTTTCCCACTAGACTTAAAAAGACAGTGTGCTCTATTTGTCTTCTTCTAAACAGACTTGCACAAACACCCCAAAATAATTCTCCTGAACTGAAAGTGCTTAAGTTTTCCCTTGTGGTCAAAGAGACATTTTATTCTTTAAGCAGTTGTCATATATTATATGCATCCTAAAAAAGTATTTCATGTTTACAATTAAGGAGGTTTTAAAGATAAATCCAAAAAACTCTTGGTGTGGACTTTTCCCTGACATGCAAGATTGATCTTGCATAACTCACAGACTGCTGGAAACAAATGTTTGTTATTTATCCAGGATATGTGCTATATCCTTATATGAGGATAGGATATAAAGTTTAGACACCTTCATAGAGCTTTCATGATCAACCAGAAATTTTAAATGCCTCCATATTTCTTAGCTGTGGGAGAAGATGGGTAGCAGTCTGTTCTGCTGCTCAGTGCTATTCTCCCTTTCCTCCTACACCCAGTTTCCCTGGGGCTCACATTTTTAATCTGTAGCAGAAAAGCAGTCTGGCAGTAGGGCAGCAGTTATCAGGCAGAAAAGGAGAGTCAGCAATTGTCAACAGATAGCCAGCAAAATTAACTTCAGGCAGTGCAGTTGCCAAAAGAGCAAAGGAAAATAGTGAAAGCTGCTTAAGGATTGCCTTTTGTTCAATTGAGTCAGGAGTTAAATGATGCTAAAGATGAGCAGAGAAGATCTGTGAATACCCGGGGAAACAGCTGGAACTTTTTACCCTCTTTTTTGCTGGGAATTCGTTTCCTACTGGAAATAGGAGTGCCTACATCCCAGCACATACCTACTAGTAACCTCAGCATACAGTAATGACAGCATTCAGCAAAGGGCTCCAAATTAATCACAGCCACAAGTTTCACCTTTGCCTGGAGCTGGCACTCAGTCTCTTTCTGTAAGTAGTGTAAGCGAAGACACTGTTTGAGAATAATAGGGATAGTGATTGGAAATCTGACTTCTGCTCCTTTCTTTCAGTCCTCTGCTTGCAAAGAGACTTTATTGCAGCTACCAAGAAAGGGCCTGAAGCAATGTCACCTGCAGCAATGTCAACCTCTCTGCTGAGCCTCTGGAACCAGCAGTGAACTGGTCTGTATGTTCCTGTACTATTAAGGAAGCAAGGCTTTGTCAGCAAACTGGTTATCATGGCTGATAATGCATGTATGTGAGCATGAACCTAAAAACCTTCCAGATTATCTACTGCATTCATCTCTTGAAATTATCTACTGCATTCATCTCTTGCAATACCTTTGTGTACCTTATATTACTAGTTAAACATTAATTTACTTTCATTTATGTCTTTCCTGTATTTGCAACATCCATAATTTCTCATTGCAATCACAAATATTTTATCAGGACTTTTATCTTTTGGGACAATTGTACTTCTAGATCATCAAAATCACAGATGTCAGAACTACCCAGCCTTGCAGCCCTTTTCAAAACAGTCCCCTATCTCTGTAAATACATTCTGGTCCAACACACTGGGGTGTGGCAATGCCATCACCTTTTACCCAATTATTAAACACAATTGATCTGTGTGGCAAAGAGAAAAGTGTCTTGCTTCCATTATGCAAACTAATAAATTTCTTATAAACAAATCTCTCAGGAGGGACCAGTTCTATCTCACTTACACCATTAGCTTTAATAGAAACCTTTCCATAAGCAACATTACCATAAATCCAATCCAAGCCTGCTTCTCAAATCCTCTTCAAGTTGCAGAGTATGCTTATGGAGCAGAAAACTCCTGTTTTCCCAAGATTGCATCAATGCCACTAACAGAAATAAGCTGACCCAGATTAATGACACAGAGTAGCCAAGCTGCAACCTTCTTCTACAGCAGAATGCTGTGCAATCTTACATTGCAGCTGGCCTTAGATCTCAATACTACAGGCTCTCTTTTTTCCATTCTCCTGGCAATGGTACCTTATTACAGCAGATGTTTTACATTGCTGCTTGTGCCATTCTTTGTTTCCTCAAGTTTTTTAATGTTAACACCAGTTTTCCTTTCCTATTTAACCTCAAAGGAAATCTCAGCATTATCTTGACATTTTAGTGCTTCTCTGAGATCCATTGTGCAACCTGGCCACCTGAGCATGTAGGACATTCAAAAGAAGCCATTGCCAAACTGCCAGCTTTCTTCTCAATGCCACATGAAAAATATGAGAGAGTCCATAGCTTCTGCCAGGGCTAAGGAGTCTGAAAAACAGGGTGGTCAGCTCCCAAAATTCAGTGGTTGCACTGACCACTGGACACTCCTGCCAAGGATTGGAGCATCTGAAACAGAAATTCCACCTTCTCCCAGGGATGGGGGTTAAGTGCTATATTTGATGTAATGCAGATAATAAACTGAGCTGGAACTGAAAATTTTGTTCTGAATGACTGGAACACTCTGTAACAATTGATAGCTTCCTGATATTTCTGTGGCACTCAGCAATACAGAATCTCTCATTATTAGGTTTCTTCACAATAACTATGATTGTTTGGAGGTCCATCCTGTAAAAGCAAAACCATCCCACCTATCCTCTGTAGCTTGTGCAATGATCATGTTACTACTGGCTCCATTAAAGTTTAGCATTTTGGTCATGGCTGATTCAATGCCAAATATTCCAGTAAATAGCAATAATCAAATTCCATTAAGTCAATGGACCAGTTGTGGCTTGTTTTCCCTACCTTTTTACTGTTCTGTTTTTCATTAGTAAGAAGGCAGATCTGTTCCACATAACTTTGTTAACATTTATCTGAAAGCTATCTGCTATAGTGAAGCCATCAGAGTTCCCAGGAAATAAAAATAAAGTCTAAGCCAAGCAACTTTATTGAGACTAGGTTTGTAAATTTGCTTATCTTCTAACTTCTGGTCACCATGACACAGGGCAGATGGCTAAGATTTCTTTCAGTCTGATTTGATTACTACTTGTTTTTGTCTCTTCTACAAGTGAGTACATGGGACCCCACACTGAGCTAGCTGGAAAGAACCTTGTCCTAACACTCTCACCAAGGATATCTCATTACTCCATGATCCAGTGTGCTCTCCAGTCCTAGTAGCAAAGAAACATCAAAAGTCAGTGTGCATGGTTGAAATTCACTTAAACTGAGCATCTAAAATATATAGTGTAAATATCATCTATTAAAATAGAGATCTCATGGCAACAAGCACAGTAGAAATGCCAACATGTACCTTCAATTAGAGATGGAAAACTCTAAGCAGTTTAGACTCAGGGCAGGGATTTATCATTTAATCCTTAGGCTTGCAACACACTTCACTAGGGCTTCAGGCAAACCAATCTTTTTGTTCCTGTTTGCTATTTCTGCCTCTATTTCTCCATGTTTAGAATTTAAAAAGCTCCCCAGACCTCTCTCAGCTTTGGTCTGCCTGGTGCAATACATGCAGGGACTCAGTGTCTGCCTCAAGCAGTTTTCATTCACTGAAGGAAGCAGGAGCATTTGGGCTGCCAAGACACATTGCAACTTCTTACAGCTAACACCAGGAGCTGCAGGGGAAATCCATTGATTCATTCTCCAAACCATGAAAACTCCTTGGCAGAAATGTGTCACACTACTGTGTGGTGAGGCCAGGACAGCACCTGAGATCTTGTCTGCGGTTCATGAACACCCCAAGATGAGAAAGCTCTTGCTTTCTCAGAGGGGGGGATTGGAGCCAGGGCCCTTTGTGCCTTAGGGAAACCAAGGATGTTTGCCATGCAGAGGGAAGCCTACCAAAGGAAGTTGTTCATTAAATATGAAAATCTTCACAAACAGACTAGGAAGTTCAAATCACTAAATGGATGGACTAAAATGATAGACTAAATCTGCCTTATCTTTTTAACATTTTAAAGGTGTTGCCAGCAGTGCAGGATGACATAGAGAGCCAGAGACTTGTCAGTCACAGTTTCAAGGACAGCAGATGACTGAGAATTTGGTTACTCTGAATTATGCTGAACCCCACTGTTTACTAGCTTTTTTCTCAGCTACTCCATTTCTGTGTTACTTGTCTATATTTTAAGAGTTTCAGAGCACAGTTCTGACCCACCTTGTTTCCTCTGCAGCTTGTCAGTAATGCAAAAAGAACAAAAATGGCAATGGCAGAATCAGCATGAACCTTCTGGTCCATAATGAGCACATCTACGGAGGCAAAAACTTGCTGTGGGTGAGATCCACTTGTTATTTCAATATCTAAAACCATAAACCAAGTGGATGTCTCCCAGATAAATACATTACAATAAATAATATAATATAATAATAATAACAACAACATCATTTTAGAAGGCTAAACCAGACAGGCTGTTCTGAAGGAGCATGAGTGTGATACATTACTGAGGCTACTGCAAAAACCTGGAGCAGTCTTGGCCCTGTAACTAACCACAAAAGAGCACACACACTGCTCAGACTCCCTTTCATCCATCCATCTGTATTTATTTCCAAATGAGACCTCTTTGGAAAGGTTAGCTCATGATTTTGCATCCAGCCTCAAAGACTGCTTAAAATTTTGCCTGATTTCCATTCATTGAAATTAGTGTCTCACACTAAATAGCATCAGCTGGTTAATCGACCTGGGTAGTTTCATCTATGATGTGTCCAACACCCATGGGAATTTTCCTCTACAGGAAACCTCTCATTAGCAAGCTGAAGGGAAACCTTGGACACAGCTGTTCACCCAGCAGTTTATCCAGCAGAAACTCGGGTCTGAGAACACATTCATATTCACAGAGAAGAGTCATCTTTTATGGAGGAGGGAGGAATGAGCACTTGTGGATGAGCACTTGATGGATGGGCTGCTGAGTACTGAGTCAGAGGCCTCTGGTCATGCTGCCACAAGCAGAACAAAGTCAGCCTTGGATTATAGGACAAGTGAAAGTAAAGGAAAGATTTTTTTCTCAACCACTCTATAAATTCAGAAGTGGAAGAATTACGTGCTCACTTGCAGCCAGTAACACCAAGAGACTGAAAGATGGGCTTTGCTTCACCTGAATTTTTATACTTTTCCCTAATCTGCTTGTGAATTTAGTAAAAACTCAGCTAGAAAACTGTCCATGGTGCAAAAGTACATCTTGTCACTGAGGACTTCTCGAAGAGGCTTTATATGAGGAAATCTGTTAAGGTTGACAAAGCACATGAAGAAGTACAGGTCAAAGAATCTGCAATATTAAGGACTTGGTGACTGCCATATTACTAGGCTTTTCCAGTAAGGCCTGAAAACATCAGAAGAACACATTTCCAGTGTAAACTTGGACCCTAACCCCAAGCAGAGCAGAGTAAAAGCAACCTTTTCTGGAGGCTGAGGTTCCAGGCACACGGGTGGTGCCAAGGAGCAATGTGTGGAGGGAGCAACACTGTGGCAGTCCCGTGTTCCCCTTGGCATACCTTTTGTAGTTGCAGTGTCCCTGGAGCTCTAGACTTTGTGGTTTTCTCAACCCTAACCCTAAGCCGAAGACAAAACACCTCTGAGACCTGTCATACATAACTACAAGAACTCCCTGCACACCTTTTCCTTTTTTTTTTTTTTTTTTTTTTTTTGGGGGGTTGTTTTTTGTTTTTGTTTTTGTGTTTTTTTTTTTTTTTGTTGGTTTTTTTTGTTGGTTTTTTTTTGTTTTTTTTTTGTTACCTATGTGAGAATCTTTCTCAAGGCTTCCCAATAGCTTCCTCACCAGGGCATTCAAGGGAAGTTTTAAACCAACAGGACTTACTTATCTGTCTAAACCCACAAGTAAATCACCTGTCATGGGGCTCCACAGCTTTGCCAGCCAGGCTGATGGCAACCTTTTAGCTGGGGTGACAGCTTTTTACATTTCAGTGCTTTGATGTGCCATTTATTTACAGGAGCAGATCAGGGCACTGGAACTCCTGGAACATCAAACTCCTGGAACCCACAGAAAAGCCTGTTGGTGCTCCAGCAGTGTTGCGCTTCCTCAGCTCCTGCAGGTGGGTGGGAAAGGATGAGGAGTTTCCTTTGTGTTTTTCTCTTTAAGAAGGAGTCAATGTATTTTTGCTTGCTTAAAATATTTGGTGTGGAGAATGTTATCCTCGATCAAATTGTGAAAAGTGATGGTGTTATTTTAGCATGTACCCAAAACTCATATTCAGCTTGCTTAGGATGCCCAGTCAGGCATAGACAACCACAGCCTCCGGTGCCTGTGTGGAATATTTGCTATTGACAATTCTAGCACAAAAGCGACGGTCTTTTCTCCCGAGCTTCTCATCGAACAAGTTTCCCCGGATATCCCTTTCCCAATTTTAAGGAGGGGCTTGGCGCCGCCTGGCGGTCGCGGCGCGCCCGGCTTTTCTGCGAGGCAGAAGTGAAAGATAAAGACGCGATTCCTTTCGCCCAGGTTTCCGAGTTATGGGCACTCGTGTAATTTTTAACACTTCACTTTAAAAGTTCTTAAATACAGCACCAGCTGCGTATCCTCCAAGTGAAATAAAATATAGTCTCCCTGTCCTGATTTCAGCTGGAACAGAGGTAATTTTCTTACGAGATGCTGGTACAGTGCTGTGTTTTGGATTTAGGATGAGAATGCTGCTAACACACTGATGTTGCTGAGCAGTGCTTACTCTAAGTCAAGGACTGCCCAGTTTCCATGGACTGCCACTAAGGAAGTGCACAGTAAGCTGGGGGGGCCATGGCCAGGACAGCAGATGGGAACTGGCCAAAGGGATGCTCCATTCCAAGGAACATCATGGTCAGTTATAAAAACTCTGGGGAATTGGCTGGGAGGGACCAACTGCTGCTTGGGGATGGGCAAATCATTTGCTGGTGGGTGGTGAGCAACTCTATTGTGTTTCTTGGGATTTGTATCTCTTTGTCTTCTTCTCATTACTCTTATTATCATTATTATCATCATTATTATAATGATTTATATTGTTTCAATTATTAAACTGTCTTAACCCAGGATTTTTACTTTCCCCCCCTGATTTTCCTGCCCATCCCACTGAGGGGGCAGGGGAAGTAAGTGAACAGCTGTGTGGGACTTAGTTGCTGTCAGTACAACCAGCACACTGGGGTTAAAGCACATCACTCCTGTTGCAGGGATTTTAATTGCATGAGTGCGTCTAGGTTCAAAAAAAAACTTAGAGAGGGTATTTTTCTCTTTATTCTTTTCACAGAGAGGATTCTGTCCTCACATCAGCAGCATTTTGGAAAGGGAAGTAAGTTAAATGCAGCTTTTTAAAGCCATCATCTCTGCCCAAACTTACACAAGTAATCACCAAAACGCTGGCTGAAGGACACATAGAAAGACAGGCTCCATAAAGGAACAAGCATTGTAACTCTTTTATTTGTCTAGAAGCTCCCCATGAGGCTCTCCTCTGAGGCCTGTCCTGTCTCCCTTTCCAGATTGTGGAGTTGTAGCCTGAAATCTTTCTAGTAGTTCCCTTTGCAGTTGATTCTCACCATTTTCTCACTATTTCTGAAATGTATATTTCTCAATTTTGTAAGAAACAGTAAGAGCAAAGCAAAATCCAAGATCTTAAGTGCAGGAACCTGCTGTATTGGTGCATCCGCTCCCCTCCACTGCCCTTTGCCTTCTCCAAGTGACCTAAAACATTCATGCATGACACCAGCCCCAGAGTGGACTCCAGGCTCTGATTTGGTGCCAAATTTGTTACTGAAGAAATAGGGACAATCAGATGTTTCATGGGATGCTAGATCATCCAGTGTTCAAGGCAAAGAGCCCATCTTAGGTCACTAAGCCAAGCCACCAAACAGGAATGTGCAGGGGGAAAGCTCATGCCTTTCTAGGGTGTTAGCACCTTGTGCTAAGTGAAAAGACAGGAAACTTCTTCATTCAGTATCCTGAATCCTGAAATAATACCTTTTGAAAGCAGGTACTCACAACAAGAAAGGCTAAGTCTTCTCTTGAGCAGGATCACTAGGTGGTGATGATATCACCACTATATTTGAAAGGCTGGATCATTCACCCCAGAAGTGGGTCACAGAAATTAACCTCTTCCTCTTCCCAAGGAGGGATCCAAATCCATGTCAATTTGACTGTCTCCCACACCATGAGCTTTGGAGGCTCTGTAGCAATTCATGAAGGAAGATATTCCACCTCTCTTGAAGAACACAAGAGGAAGCAATTGTGTCTTTTCTTGTCAGCAATGGGAAATCATTTATACTTATCTCTGCTCTCAATCCTAGTTATATAATTTATTCACAGATCTAAATGCTACCTACAGAGGAGAGAATGACACCTCCTCTTGATGTCCTGTAGGAGAACACTGCTGCCAGCATAAAATTTGTGGAGAGATCAGTGTTGTCAGTACATATGAGAGATTCTCAGCATAGACAAATTGATAAAGCCCTTAGGGGGATTTAAAAGAAAAAAAAAAAAAAAGATTTCTGGATCCTAGTCAGTCTGAGACATAATTGAGATATATTTCCTGCCAAGACTCAGACTGTCACCAAATCTGAATTTATCTTTTTCACCATTTAAATAACACAGTTCCACATACCCCAAATCTCCAGATTCTTTTCCCCAAACTCTTATTTTTTTCTTTCAAGAAAGGAATAGGTAGCATAGAAGAAAAGATGTCCCACAATAAAAGTTGTACAACAATGTAAAAAAATCTCTTCATACTACTATAGTTTGAGAGAATAGAAGCACTTGGAAAACCAGGCATAAACTCTGGACTAATCCAAGGATGGTAGCAAACCTTCAGCTTCAGCTGTTACCAGTGAACATGATGTAGAACAGGATGAGCAGGTGGACACAATGTCTCAGGGGCATGGATATGCTAAACTGTAAATTGCTATCCATGGTTTGGAAACAGAATTTAATTACTGAGAGAGAAGAAAACAAAGTCAGAAATGAGAACAAAGTTTCTCATAACTGGAGAATTGAAGCTCTGAAAGTCTTTTTAGTAGCAGTAAAGAGCCCAAATATGGAGCTTCATAAATTAGTGAAGGGAACTAATGACTGGACTGAAATAACCCTATATATCCTTAACAGTTCCAGGTTCTTCTTTTTAAACCAGGGAACAGAGGGTCAACAAAATCCCTCAGAGGCTAATCACAGTGACTCTTCTGTGGAACCAAAAATACTGTTAGAATACAAAAAATTTTCAGCCAGATCAAATAATAAGGCAGACAAAGCCAAATCTCACTTCCAGTTCTTCAGATTTCACACTACATATGGGTGAAGTTCCCATTCTTAGCTGTAGTCTATAATTAATATGTTTCAAGCAAGTTTTGGACCATCTCTTTATTTTCTGCATGGTCACATAGAGGCATGAGTCCTCAAAATGAGTGGGAACATTTTGTTACATCTTACTCAAAAATGGGTGCTAACAGCAACCCTCCCTGTCCTGTCCTGCCACTCTTACAATGAGAAGCCTGCAGTGCCAGACCATGAGGCTGCAAAGCCAGGAAAGCAGCAAAGTCTCACATGAAGGGATGAGAAGAATGCCTTTTCTGCAGTGAGCGCTTCCTCTTTCAGCCAAAGCAATGCTGCAAAAATGCATTTGAAACATAGTTTTCCTTGCACTAGCACTAGGCCACATAGCCAAAATGTGGTTCTCTTAGTTTCTGTTCTGGTGCATTAGGAAAAGTGAATTATGGTTGCTTTTTTTTCTTTTTTTTCTTTTTTTTTTCTTTTTTTTTTCTTTTTTTTTTTTTTTTTTCTTCCATAGACCTGCTAGAAAATGGGGGCTTTATCTTTCAGAACACTTGCCCTTCCAGGAACAAAGCTGGTACCGCCCAAGCTCCCTGGAACACTTTCAGGTCACTGTGAACAACCTGATTTTACTTTGAATCAATCACTTGAGCTCAATGAAATTTCAGCAGGTAGGAACACCATAGGTAGAATGACCATGTGAACCTGGTAGCAATCCTGCAGGGATAATTATACCAGAAATTTGTATTTTGCTTTGAGTTTGGTTTGGTTTTTTTAAAATTATTTAAATAAAAGCAAACCCTTTTACTGGGAAACTAAAATAATCAAGAGATCTGTCATGGCTTATTGATTTTCTCTTTGAAGATAAATAGGGTGCTTTTATGGTCACATAGAGAGTCTTCTGCTAGTCTTCAGCTTCAGCCCATTGGAGACACTGAAAACAAAGGGACAGGAAGCCAGCTTTAATCATTGCCAGATAATACACTGCAACACAGAGAGAATGGGGAGAATAATTCTACATGAGAAGGAAAAAGTACTGTATTCCTTACAATTACTCATCTTCAAAGGAAATAAAGGCTTTGGTGGTATAAAAAAAATATAAGAGTGGTGCTGTAGTTATGCCATATTTGCTGTATCTTGTGTGAATTAATTTCATTCAAGTATGAACTGTGCTTGTGGCTTTCTAATTTACATTATGTTGCTGAACAATTTTTTATTTTTCTTTTGAGAAGAACTTGGAGTTTTAGACAAATTGAATATTGTTCTCTCTTTCATGGAGATCATCCGGAGCCAGCCAATGACGCAGTTTTTTTATAGCCTTTTTAAAATTTCATCTTATTTTTAGAGTGTAGAACTTTTTTTTTATTAGTTGGAGCCTATTCTTTTGCAGAGACACATTGTTTGAGAAACCACAAGTGGCTTCATATAAACACTCAGGAAGGATCAGAGACTGGGGAAGCTGTAGAGACTGTAGGAAAATGTGAGGCTAGAGCATAGCACTGTACTGCAATGCAATAGATTACAGCATAGATTAAGTGGAAGAGCCACTCACTGCTGTTCAGTATACTGCATGCCTTTGCCATGCTTGTGGCTTTGGGAGGGGAAGGGAGAGCTGGGAGCTGCCTTTGCTGCAGAACAGGGCAACAACAGCAAAACACAAAGAAACAAGTTTGCTGTGCTCAACCATGATGGAGGAATACTGCTAGTTCCTTGGGCAGAGGTCAACCATCTGCTGCCTCTCACAAAATGCAAGCCCTTCCATATGGGCTCCAGCTCCAATCTTTAAATTCCCAAACCCACTGACTCTAAGGACTGGGAAATAGAAGCCTTAAGCCCCCACTCAGGGTTTTTTCCTCTCTCATGGACATCCCCAGACTGAGGACCACAGAGAGAGTCTCTGGAGAAGGCAAACTTGGTTTGTTTGTTGCAACTTTCTGACAGTCACTATCCCATCACTCTCCATCTACAGCATATGGATCTCACATTGATTTTCACTTGCTTCTGGAGACTACATGTTCCCCCTGCTGTAGAAACAGTGGTCTGTGTCAAGGACAGCAGCAAGTATACGGTCATGGGTCTCTAGGTCTCATAGCATGTTCTCTGGTATCAGGAATAGTACATTCCTGGCATCTGATTTAAAAAAAAAAAAAAAAAAAAAAAAAAAAAAAAAAAAAAATTACAGAGGCACAGAAATCTGCCTTGTCAGGGCTTTTGAGGCCAGACATGAGCTGGGCAGCCCAGGAGAAGTGCAGCTCTGTCCACATGGTGCTACACCCATGAAAATCAATCCAAGTAATCCAGTGCTGTCACCCAGATCTGCCTCAGATGTTTCTGCACCTAGGGTACTCTGAATCTTTGATAATCTTCCCAAAAACAATAAGGAGCTATTGAGCTCATACACTAATCTCCAAAGCAGACCAACCCAGAAGTGTCACAACCCAGTTTGTGGAGGAGGAACAAGAACTTCAAAGCCCTGCAGAAGGCTTTGGGCAAGGCAGTACCTGGTTTCAAGGCTCCCTGTTGCCTGGTGGAGCCCTCTGCCTCGAGGAGGGATGTGGGCCTGTAGGTGGCTTGGGAGAGCAATGGATGCCAAAGTGCAGGAGCTGGAGAGTCAGGCTGCCACTATGACCTGCTAAGATAGTAAATGCTAACCAAGGCAGTATATCTGAAGACGCTGTTGCTTCAGCTCTTCTGTTCATTTGGTGCCCATGGTAATTTGTCTAAAGTCTGAAGTTTGCCATTTGGTAATTATTGCATAGCTAACAAGAACATACCCAAGTCCTCTACATCCTGTAGTTCTCCTTCTGTGTTTAGTTACCCCAGAAACTCTGTCTTCCAAATGTAGCTACCAGAGAGCCTCCAAAACACAAGAGATTTACAGTAAGTACAGCATAGACTAACATTTACTAGTGAAATAAATTAAGCATTTTTTATCAGAGTAATGACTCATTGGTCGGTTTGGTCCTATTGGAGTTACCCATGAAACTCCCATTAACTAAACAAGAAGCACATAAAAAGCTGTTTACCACTCACATTCCACTTATTTTCTGAAGTGATGCTCATACATTCTCTAGTCTATGTGATCAGTAACTCCACAAGCAGGAGACTTTCTCTGAAGCAAGTGGGTTAAACCTCCCACCACACTATTCTCTCTTACTTGCTTCACAGTCAGAGGCAGGTTATTTTTTTTTTTCCTCTATCAAAGAGTAAAAAGAGCTGTCAGAAGTACCAGCACCATTTTCCATCTGCAATAATATATGCTTATTTCATTGCTGCAGAACCCCAGACAGCATGAACCTAAGTGAGAGCTCGGTTGAGCCTTTCACTGCTAACAATACACCATGGGCTGGGAGGACTTTTGTGCACAGAGTAAAAGAACATCTGGTGGCTGCTTTACAGAAGGACTCACTGCACCTTCTTTATCACACTTCTGCACCTGTGATCTCTCTTCATTACTTCATCTTCCTCTCTTCAGATGCAAGTTATTATGTATTGTTAAGGAATATTGCATAATGTCTTCTACTAATAAAAATTTGCCCACAGATGGAACCTGGTATTAGATGAGGAAATGCTATCTGCCCTTACAGGTTAGTGAAGAGCAATTCTATCATGCACTTGATGCAGTTTTATCTGCTAGTAGCACATACAGTTGCAGAGGATCACTCAGCATTGTATTTTGATTGCCAAACCTTTGGCCTGAGACCATCTCTTGTATAAGCAGAGCATAATGCACTAAGGACCTCTTTTTGTCTGTGTCCTCCAGATACTTCTGGGATGGAAATTCTAAATATTATCAGTCTACAAGACTGAATTATTCCTGAGCCCTTCCACTCCATAAAGTTGGTATAATCTACTTAGTGTTGTGCCAATTGCTTTACAAAGTTAAATCTTTGTACTTTTATTCCAGAAGCACAAGGAAAAAGTAAAACTACATGTCCAAGAAGAAACACAAACACACAGAGACATGGTGTTTACAGAAATACTGAGCTTAGAAAACTCAACTGCTGCCCACAGTCATTGAATCTTCTGTTGTCAGACCACCAACCACCTACAGCACTCCAGCCCTACTTCCAGTTTCTATCAGTGCATCCAACCATAGCCAGCAGAGTGCTGGCCAGGTTCTCCCATCTCCTCGCTCTTTGGTGAGCACTGCAGTGGCAGACACAGAGAGATGAAGACACGAACCAGTGAGGTCCTCAGCTCCAGGGAAGGAACCAGAATGAAGAGTCACAGTGGGAACAGGTGCTTCAGCTGCTGAAACAATCTACAGTCCTGCACCAAAGGGGCATGTGTTGGCATGTGAGCTCTGGTCTCCTTACTGCAGCAGTAAAAATTTACCATGACGACTGACTGTCTCAATTCTTTTCAAGGCATAGGTGCCAAGTGTTGAGCTCTCAGCTGGCTGGCACAGCCAGAGGGGGGAGGGTTCAGTTCCTAAGACCAAGCCACAGATGCAACACGTCACTGCCCCCATCCTGCTTTTCACAGCCCTGTTGTCTACACACAGCTCAGGAAAACCTGCATCTCAGATACTCAGCACAGATAGTCCTTTGGCTCCTGGCTAGGGCTGGTCACCTTAATATAGGGGTGGAGAGCTCTGCAACTAGGGGAATAACTAAAACCAGGTTTTGTACCACTGGAGGTTTTTTATGCCTTTGGAGAGTCCAGCCCTGCTTCTGTTCAGCTGTTAATGCTTTAAACAGATCTTCCAACCATGTGAATCAAATTGTCATTGAATCTAGTAATTTCAAATCAGATCAAGCACAAGTCTTGAAATTAAAATATATATAATCAATAGAAGTATTTTACTATTGTACTCCTGGGATTATCTCAGAGATGCAGTTACAGATTTCCATTCAGTGTGGCTAACCTGATTTACTAAAGAATTTTTCTGTTTTATGGTGAGGGAATCCATACACTCGAAAGCAGTTAGTACTGGGAAACATTTTCAGCTGAACCCAATGGCCTTTGCAAGGACCTTTCTTTACTTCTAACTGTGCTGAGTCACTATTTTGGCACAGCAGAAGGAAAAACCAAGCCAGAGAGTGCACCAAAGAAACTGACAACAGGTAAGCACAGTGTTCAAAATAATGATTGGTGGCAGAGTAAGAAAGAGTAAGTAAATTTCTGAAGGACAGGATTTATTAGACTTTTGAAGATGGAGTATATCTTGAAGAAACTTTTACAGATGTTCCTCGTAGAGAATGCATTAAGAAAAACATACAAATGACCATACTGGGTCAAACCAAAGCTTTATCTTGCCTGGTATCCCATTCTCAGCACCACCATGAGCAGGTTCTTGGGATGAGAGCAGGAGGCTTTGTATGGTATGTCCTCTGAATATTCTCCCAGACTCAAAGAACTTCCTGATTTATGTGAGGTTTTCTATATTTATTAATCCTCTGGTACATGGAGTACCTGGAATACAAGGGCATATGGAGTCCTCTTCCATGTGCCTATGACATAAAAGAAACTTTCAGCTCCCACTGCATCCTTTGGCAGCAAGTGACACCAGTCTAAATGCTTACTGTGTAAAGAACATTTCTATTTGCTTTGAACCCAGAAGTACACTACAATCCTCCTATTACATCAGATAATTCTACTTGGTGAAAAAAATATAATGAGAATGTTAGTTATACATGAGACCCAAAGAAAACTAAGAGCCAAACATGGAAGAGGCCAGTCTGCCCTAGATAGCACTGAATAGTCATGATAATTCTGCACCACTTGAGGTGTAAATACAGTTTGAAGGGTCAGAAGTGCAAGACCAGCCTGAGATTTGACAGTGTGAAATGCAGCACAACAGTGAAGAATAAAATAATGTAACTTTTAGCTAAACTAAAGATTAATCATTTTAGATGCTGCTACAAGGTGGTGACTTGATGCTGGTGACTGAGATGAAGAATCTCTCAGTGGGTGGTCAGAAAGAGAAGGGCAGTTATTGCCTTAAGTGGATCTGGCACTGATTGAGGAAGCTTTTAGCCCCCACTGGGTTCATCCAATCCCCACTTCCTGCACTGGACATTCATTCCCCTGAATTTTGCCAAGTAGCAGATTCATGACCTGCATACTGCATCTGAGCTCAAGAGGCAGGTATGTCCCAGCACAGTGTTTGTGGACACAGGGAATAGGGTGAAAACTAATGACAAACTGACAGCAAACCATGTATCACCAAGAGAAAAAAAGCAAAACAGTCAAATCTCTCCATTTTTGACACCCCTAAATGCAGGTAGACAACAATTCCCACATGGAACTCTTCCACAACATGGGAAGTTGTAACAAACAAGGCAAACAAAACAAACAAACAAAAAATCCTGAGCTGCACTTCAGCAGCCGCTGTGACAGGTAAAATCACACTCCCCTCACAGGAGCTTTTTTATGCTTCTTTCTGCTGCCACAGCAGAGAACTCTGCAGTTTTATGTCCATCCTTTCCCAATCAGGAGAGATGCTTACAGATCATGAGGGACCTATTTGTCCTTGAAACAGCTTTTTGCCAATCAATTTCATTGGCATTATGGGACCATGTCAGTGTAGCAGAAGCTATCCAGCTCTTTCCCTGTTTTGAAGCACATTGATCTCACCAAACACAGAATTAACCCACAGTCCAAAATCAATGGATGAAACCCCCAAATACTCATGTGTCCTCTTACAAAATGAGTGATAGCAAAATTTCAGAGGGAGTTCAATTCTATTTACAGTTGAAAAGATCCCAGCAATGAAATACCTGACTATAGTCCAAGTCTCGTGGACTTTGTTTAAACATAGACACCAGCCCTGGAACACAGCAGCTCCTGTCACAACTGGTGTAACAAAAATGCCAACTTTGGAGGATTATCTTTATTGCACACATTAGATAGACCAAAAGCGAATGGAGTAGTTAATCTAAATCTTCACCTTTAAGACAGCAAGTTAGCAGAAAAAAAAATTACTCAACCTGGAGGCTGTGGTAAAAAAAACCAAAAACCAAAACCCCCCCCAAAAAACCAACAACAACAAAACAAACCCAAAACAGCAACAACAACAAATCCCCTCTACACTTCTGGCTTTCTTTCTTTCTTTTTTTTCCCCCCTGGCAATACTGTAATGTGAATGCCACTTGAGGCATTATCAAAAAAAAAAAAAAAAAAAAAAAAAAAGAAGGAAAAAAAAAAGAAAAAAAAAAAAAAGAAAGGGTGGGGATACATTTTCTCCTGAAGGAAAACAGGTAGCAAATGAAATGGTTGTGAAGTTTTAAATTTTATCTGGGTATATAACGACAAAACAAGGCATCAGCTGTATTCCAGCCTAACAGACCCCTGCATGCGGTAGATTTCTCCAGCCTTGAAAGTACTGTGATACACTGGGATGCCCATGGCTCAGACCCTGGTGACTTCTGCTTACAGGCTCCCTGCACCTGCATTTGGGCTAGATGGTGGCACTGGATTGAAAATAATCCAAATTATTTATGTCCTTCTTGTTATTACTCAAATGTTTATTCATTATTCTGATTGAAAAATGCAGAGTAACAGCACTGTAAGTCTTTGGAAATGTGTCTGTGGGACTCTAGATTTTTGGCTTCCTTTGGCTTTTCTTCTTCCCAGATAGCTTGTAACACTTTTATTTTACTACTCAAGCTTAGCATTTTGGTTAAAATGAGAGCAGTTTTTTGCATGAATCTGCAAAATTGATCCTGAGTGTCTCTACTGGCAGCCACTCACAATCAGACTTTATGCACCCTAATCCTGGAAATGCACTTACCTTAATTAGATATCCCATTGCAGCAGAGCTCACCGATAGCGGGGCAGATCAGCACTGCCTGCACCCTGGGAATCAGCTGGCTACTCCTTATCTTGCAGGAGATTGAATTTGTGACATTTTTTATTCTAAGGCTCAGCTGTCAAGATGCCAGAATTGTTTGTCAAGTCAGCTTCAAGAATAATGGCAAATCCCTGACATTCTCAAATGGGAATATTTGAAGGTAGCAAAGCCGCTTTACAGAGCTCGTTCTTTATTGCAGTCCTTACTTTTACATCTTGGTTTTCCCAGCCACTTTGAAGGCAATGAAAATGAGGCAGCCACCAACCTAATCCATTCCATACGCTGAATGATTTTGCAAGCTCAGCAGGCGTTGTATTGCCTGCAGGAACTCTCTTCTGAAATAAATCTTTTCTTCTACAAAAACTATTAGTGCATTTGCATATTTCCTTTCAGAAGCATAGAGGGAACTACGCCTGGGAAAAAGAAAAAGTAATAAAGGAATAATTTTGTTGTGGTAATAGTCTCTCTGCTCTACACAGGTAAAATTTGTGCTGTTTCTTTCCCTTGCCATGTTACCACTTTGCAGCTGAGCTGACCAGTTACCCTGCATGGGGAGGAACTGAGTTGGCACATGCCAGCTCCCTCTAAGGTGCTTTGGGAAAGGGGCAAACCCCTGACCCCGCAAGTGAACACTCACCTGCACAGCTTTAGTGTCCAGAGCGACTCCCCAACAGCCTCTGCAGTCACAGCTCTGTGTGTCCGAGGGTGCCAGCATGGCCCCTGCAGCTGGTGGCCCTCCCCTGGTGCCGTGGTGCTGCACAGTGCCACGGAGCACACCAAATCGACAGAAACTCCTTTCTCTGCAGCAGCTGCTTTTACCATCAGCTGTACTGCCACAGCAATGTCACTAAATAGATCTGGGGCAGAGGGGCTCTTTCTTTGGCTTTGTGTTGCTGGAATTCTGAGTGTTAGCTTCTAAAGCACAGATCTCTGCTTGGCAGGTTGGAAAATAATCCTAGAACCTACTTCGGCACTCTCCTTGGCCTGGGGAAGTGGAACACCAGACACTCGTGAGCCCCTAGTGTAGCAAATGCTTTCATTTAGGCTCATGTCATACTCAATGAAGGTTTGGTCAAGGCACAAAATGCATAAATGTTTTAAAGCAGCGAACGAGAGCATTCCCGACGTGGGAAGGGTTGTGGTGACTGCTCTATATTGCCACCTAGGAATCTGTGTTCACATCGCAGCCTGCGTCTTCAAAGTTTCCAAATTTATGTGCCAACATGTCGGATCTATACAAAACACAAAGAGGAGCCCCACAAAAAATAATCTCTGTTTTCACACCATACTTTAAATGCAGATATGCAGCAAAGCCTTCTTGGCTCTAAAGGTCTTACTCATTGTGCTTTTCGTGTTGAGTATGAATATGCATGGATCTGTAATGAAACTCAAGTACAGAACAATGTGTCCCTAATTTTGACAGTGAAAGTGGCATCTGATGTTTTTTCTCTGCTGGCTGCTGGTGTGTGCCAGGCACAGAACTCTGGGTGTTGTGTCCTACCTGACCAGTGACAGGGAGACAGACAGAGGTGGAGTTTTCAGAAAGAAAAGTAAAGAATGGTTCCAGATCAACACTAAAGCTCTGTCAAGACCAAAATTTGCAGAGTTTAAGGAAAGGCACTGAAGTAGATAAAGATGGGGAAAGCCTAAAACCTAGGTAGCAAATAACCCAAACTCCTTCTGCAAAATCTTCCATTGATAAGGCAACTCTAGCTATCATTTTCATCCTCTACATCAGTTAGCTATTGCTTAGCTTCTTTTCTGAACTGTGGCATTGAATATTTGGAGCAGCTATAAAAGACCTTTATGAGTATACAAGCATACTTAATCACTGTTAAGCCAATTCCCCAGACAGAAGAATAAAGTGTGCTGCTTTTGTTGGATGACAGAGCTGGATTCAGCACGAATCAAATTTTACTGGTTTTATCAAGCCACTGTAACGGTGATCAACAAGAGTTCAGCAATCAGAAGGTACCCCAAGACATGACCAGATATTATCTATGCATCTAACATTAAAAAAAAAAAAAAAAAAAAAGACAAAGAAAAGAAAAAGAAAAAAGTAGAGCAATTTTGAAAGCCTAACCCTGTCTCAGGAATCCTGGGAATGTCCTGCTGGCTTGGCAGTGATCCTTCTTTGAAGAGAAGCTCTTCACAAAGACCTGCATCCCAATTTCCCAAAGTCAAACAATTTCTTCCATTGTGCCAGGCAAATGCTCCCAAGTTTCTTTTCTTTTGGAAAATATTGTAAATCCCAGGGCCAAAAATATGTGGCTGTGCACTCAGTTGTGGCGTGTTTTGTGTGCATCAGCCTTCTAATATTCAATGAAGAATTAGACTCAGTGACCTCTTGGCCACTATGCTTAAGGAAATATAATTTTTTCCTGTAAAATTGTGATAAGGAAATATTTAGCTGTTTTTCGTATGTTTGTAATAACATATGTTGTTGGACATTATGTCTGTGCTCCTGAATGTTCACTCAGTCAAGAAGATGCATTGACAAAGGGAACCTCTCTGCCCTTCAGATCCCAGGTTAGCTTGTGGTTTGAGAAACAGAAAGGAAAATCCATATTCTACCTTTTAACCAGGTGTACATGGTTTGGAATTAGACTAACCATAAAGATAAATTTGCAGTGATACTCTGAAGACAAAAAATGCATTTAACAGAATTAAGGTGATTCAAGACATGAGGAGTTAATGTTGATACACACCACAGCCGTTAGCTGTTTTTATCTACTGATGTTACTGATCATTATTTACAGCAGCTGGTAAACCTGACTGGTTTATTATTTTGGCCAGTTGCAACTCATAATTCTCTCTCATTTGACCCCTATTTCAGGTAGGAGATGGTCAGTGACTTTAGAAGCTATTGCTCTTTATCAGAGAAATCCTGAATCTTGTTTTGTCAGGAACAAAATATAAAGCACCTAATAAAAAAGTACTCACATTTTAAAAACAGAGCTGACATTGCTTTTACTTCATAAAAGACAAACTTATTAATAAGATTAATTGGCCCAGAGCAAAATTTCTCACAACTCTCCAGTAAAAAAAACCAAAAAACAAAAAACAGAAGCACAAAGAATAGATCCAGCCATCTTTCCCCCAGCAAGCTCGTTCACTCTGCCTCTCTCCTTCATGTGCACTGCTCTTCCAGAGCCCAAATTCAAGTGCATTCACTGTAGATTCACCTCACTCTTTGGCCATTGGTTTCCAATGCTGTCACTTCTGTTTTTCATGCTAGAACATTTTTCTTTTCTGCAAACTATTGCATATTCCCCATCCATCCCAATTTGTAGCTCATATATTTTCCCCGTCCATCTTTATCCGATCATATGTACTTCTTGGAGCATTGTTTTTATGCTCTCTACTTGGGTTTTAATCTCAGGCTGCCTCTCTTCTATTCAAACACAGTGTATAGCATGGAGGTGTGACTGGCTTTCTTAAGTCTCAACCTATCAAAAAACTGAGCCTGACTCAACAGCAAGTTTATAGCCTTATTACTTAAAATGATGTTACTATGAAAAGATCTCCTGGATCTGTGTGTATCATAAATGCCCACAGGGGCAGGCACAGCCAGGTTTCAGTGCTGGCTGTCTGGCAGAGGGAGGACCCTCACTCCGGAGCCTGTCCCATGCACAGCCCAGCTCCACAGGACACTGGTACACAGCCCGGGCACAGCTCCACGAGAAGCTGGGATACAGCCAGGGCTGAGCTATATAGGGATCTGGGATGCAGGGAGCTGGTGGGCAGAAACATGCACAAAGGTAGAAAGAAGCAATCTGGACATACAAGATCCTGCTGGTCCATCCCTTCCTTGCCCTTCTAGAAAAAAAAGTAACAGAAACCTCTATGGCAAGTCCTCCATCACTTGCAGAGATTTTCAGGATGGACACTGACAAAAAGATTTGAGAGATACAAGAGCAACAAAGGATGAGAAAAGAGGGGATGTGAATGCTCAACAATTCCTGACAGGAATAGGGTTGAAATGAAAATCTTCCTGATGACCTTCAACAAGCAACTGAAGCATGAATATGGCAGCTAACTGAGAGCAGAGTTGATTGCCTCCACTGCACTTAGAGACTCCAGATTAAAAAACACAGAAGAAACCTCAAAGCAATACATGAAATTATACAGGACACAGGCAGATAGGGTTAAGGTGTTAAGCCTTCATCATGACAAGCAATAAAATGCTCAAACATTAATTTAGAGACCAGAGCTGAAGGGCTTGCACCTTTTTGCCTACTAAAGCCTTTGTAGCAAACAGGCATTTTTGCAGCAAACAGAATTACAAGAGGCTGTTAAACACTGGCAGTAAACTATCCCTGGACATATGCAAAGGTCTGGAGTGTTGGTTAGTAAACTGTAAAATCTCTTTCATTCTCAGATAGTTCTTTGTAGGCTGCTGCGTATTTTCCCTGTGGAAGTGATGGCAAATACAAGCTTATGCAAATTTTTAATTTATCCTTAGAAATTTTAACTGTACCTGCCTCAAAATAAACCATCCTCTCTTTAATTTTTTATAGAGAAGAATGCATTTCAAAAAAGATAGCCAATCTGGCTTTTGTTGTCCCGTTGCAATTGTATTTGTGTGCGTGCATGTGAGTGTACGTGCACGTCCAGGAGTGCTACAGCAGGTGTTACACAAGGATGTGTTGACACTGAAATTCCTGTTTATTCTCAAAGCTGTCATTGTGCATCAGGTTCATTTATTACCTGACAATGTGGATAGCCTCCTTCTCTAAATCAACCTGCAGGCACATTTGTGTGGAGCTCTAAGATGAATTCAGCAATAACCACCGACCACAGACTGGTCTGGCACAACCCAGTTTCAGCCACAGGCATATCGTGTACTTTTCATCCAAAGCAAACAGGTAAAAACGAATGCTTAAGTCATCTTCTGGCACTGCCATGTGACATAGATGGTACTACAAATACTTAACATTGTAAAATGAAATTAATATTACAATAATGCAGTAATTTTATAATAGAACCATTAATGAGTGTCATCTTACTTTTATTAATTCTAGAGTTATAACAGCTACACCAATGACATTAAATCATCTTATATATGTAACCAAAAAAATCACTGCTGAGAATGACAGAAATTTTGAGCTTTACTGAGGCCCCAGCACTTCAGAATTCTGTGTTCCTTTGTCTGTCCTTAGTCCCTCTGTCCATGACAGTATTTATAGCATGTGGTCACATGCTGAGGAAACTTGGATGCTATAAAGGCACAAGAATAACTAAAAAATGAAGCAAAAATGAGCACCCTGGAGCAGCAACAATAAGAAAACCAGGAGGCTTTTGGAAAGCAGTGCATTTTATTCCCACATCTCATTCTACCGTCTTCCGCTGACAATATTAAAATACCTCAGCACGAGGCAGTATTTTTATTTTATTGTGCGACAGTGTCTGTTACTGAAAAACCATTTGCCAAATTCCCATTTTAATTTAGGGAATTTACAGGTAAAACCAGAACACAATATAACGACATTTCAACTATACATGCAAATGTACAACATTGTAACAGCAGCTTTTTTAATAATCAAAACTGTTTGAATTTCCACAGATTTCTACTAATAATTTACAACAGTAAGTGGCAAAACATTAAACATCCCCCCCAGGAAAAAACCCCAAAGCAAGAGTCCAGTGGGAGAGCTTCCTACAGCACGTGTCAAACATGGTGTGTGCACTATGGGATCTAAGACTGGCATCCAGGTGGGTAAGAAGACCCACATTTTTTGTGGACAGAAAACACTGAGCACAGTGAAGACAGATCAGAATTGTGGGTTTCTCTCCAGCCATCTGTATGACTACAATGCAGTTCAATATCGCAATGAGTTCAGTAATACAGCAACCATAAGTCGTAGGCACGAACTTCTTTAGTCTAGGATGCATTTGAAAAACAAAAGCCCTATTATAATAGCCAAGAAACAATAAATAGTACTTTTATTGAAAAGATCCCATATGGAGCTTGAACAGAAGGTAAACGTATTTTGGTGTACAGCCAGCACCTCTTAAACACAAGCTATATATAACATGTGATGTACAGAGCTCCGTGCCCTGTCCCCCAGCTCAGCAGCTACAGGCTTTAAGCATAAACGTCCTTTTAGCTATCTCTTTCAAAATTCATGGGTGATGCCAGGTCAGCCAACTTCTGCAATCATTCCAAAAACACACTGCCACAGCACCTGATGTTTCTGCCTGCTTTTATTGACAAGAACCTAAAGCTCCCCCAGAGAGCACTTTTGCAAATATTCCCTGCTGGGCAAATTGCTCACTTCAGACTGAACGCGCTGTGAGACTAATGCTGCCTGCTGGGCTGGAGAGAACACTGGGCTAGGCACTGCTTAATTAGAGCTGTGGGAATAATTGCTTCTCAGTTCAGTGGCTTAATAGATAATAATAAATAATTATTAATAACAACAATAACAATATTAAAAACAACAACACCAACAAACTTGGTTCATTTTTTCAGAAAATGATAACAACTTGTTTCAGTGTGTTGTCAAGGTGGCCCCAATGGCTGCAGCACCCTTTTGGGGTGAGAAATACTCACAGTCAAATCTTTTCTCTGTCTAGTCTGAGCAAAGGTTCCACCCAAGTACTCCCACCTACCAAGAGGATATCTTCAGGTGAAGAAACACTCAAACACTTGTTTCCACAGTCTTTCCAGTTAAAGAGATGTGGGACAAAATTACTAGCATATTCAGCAGAGGCCTCGCTGGAGGGCCTGCTTCCCACTCCCCACACGACCGCTTGAGTGTCCAAGGGGAGAGGCAGCTCTGCCCCTCGCAGCCCATGGGGACAGGGGCAGTCTGGGCACTGGGGAGGTGCTTCTACCAAAGCCATGGATGTCCTCGTGCCGAACACACTGAGCATCCACTCCCCAAGCACTCGGCCACGGGATCTGCCGGAGCACCGGGCAGCTCCTGCTGCCTGCCTGCAATTTGTTCCACTGGACAGCACAGGGACAGTGAGGGCAGATATGCACAAAGCCACGTACCAGCACGTGGGCAGGGTGTGGCAGAACTGTCCTGCAAAAGCACCCCTGGGAACTTCAGAGTTGGTGACCCCAGCTCTGCTCTCAGCCTCTGCTTAGGAGAGAATGAATGGAGAGGACACCTGGGTTCCAGTCCAGGCTCTGATTTATCTGACTTTAGGGTACAAGGATGGATAACACAAGGCACACACTTTCTCCCTAAATTTTTATAGCCCTCCCAAATCCAGTCAATACATACCAACATTTCCAAACTTTTTTGAGTCAAGCTAATATTCCAAATGCCACATGTAGTTAAAGCTCATAGATAAACGTCCTTCTTTTGCCAATCAAAGCTTCTCAGAAGCTCAGATCTGGTTCTGCTTTCATGTACAACACCACAAGACTAAAGTGTTTCTACTGAAGACACAAAGCACCCAATGTAAACCAGGTCCAAGGCTCGGCCTGGAGGGCTTCAATTTGTCAGATAAGAGAGTTTTTACACCAATATAACTGAAGTGGCACGATCTCTAGCTCTGTTGCAATTGTATTGACACAGAGGAGCACAAAAAGTACAGTTAATACGAGCTTATATTGTAGAAATTAGTTATGTTGAGTACCTATAATTGGATGGATACAGATACAGAAGCACATTGACAGAGCCTCCAAACATGTTAATCACTAGGCTCCAGACACAATCTAAGGTATAGGCCACTGCTGTGTCACTGGCACTGCCAAGTATCTCAATGGCACTGATGTTCCTCATATTCCTGGCTGCTAGGCTAGCACCCTGTGACTTCTCATTATCCAGCTCTCTCTGTGTCTGCAGCAGAGTGTCAGCACCTTAGCTGAGTGGGTCTAAAGTGACATATTGAAAGCAGCTGAAAGCAAGCCCAAAGCAGGATCAAAATATGGCCTTCTGCTTTTTGACAATGAGGTAAAGTCATCCTGAATTATTTGGATTTGTAAGCATTGATGTGGAAATGTATGCTCTGCCTTCCCCCTGTACAGAAAACCAGGTGTCTGTCCTCAAGCAATAAGTTTTCAAATCTGCTTTTTAAGGGTTTGGTAGCTCTTCATTTTCTATCAAATAATCCTTCTTTACATAATTAGCACCCCTCACCAACCTCCAAACTCCAAGATAGGCTTCTTTCAGCGAGCTTCTGTTCACTTCTTGTGTGATGGTGGATTTTCCCTGAACCACAAGCGCCTTGGCTGATTTCTCAGTGATGTCCTTCTCTTCCTCTCCACTCTGTCTCTGCCCTGTGGATGATCCTTCCACCACTGCTTCCTCAGCCCCCTTCCCCTGGGAAATTGTCTCCATGGCAAACAGAGCTTGGTCTCCAGCCTGCCTTTTCCCCTCCTCTTCTCTAGCTTCTTTCTCCAGGTCCTCATAGTTGCTCTGCCGCTTGGTCTCAACATACTTGGCCACGCAGTAAATGACAGACCCCAAGGTGTTGACCACAACACCAGCTATAAATAACTTTGTGGGCTCCACATCATTGAATGCCACCATGCCTACCGTGATGGTGGCTATGCTCTTCACCACCCCTACAAAGCTGGTGGTCACAGCTGAGTTAATGTAAGTGCAGTGAAGGGTGGTAAAGTTCATGGCACAGCTAATCAGGACACAAGCAATAAAGATGCATACCATGGCAGGGTCCTTCCACCCTGGGAAGGACCAGACATTGATGGAATCCATGCTGGCAAAGGAGCAGATGATGAGGAAAGGGGTGGCCGAAACAGCGATGGCATACTGAGCTGTCAGGGGTCCGTATTCACTATCTACACTGGTCTTCTGAATGAGCACCAGGTAGGCAGCGTGTATCAGCACAGCCAGCACGCCTGTCACATAGCCCATAGCATCTCCAGTCAGGTCACCAGCTCCTGTCACAAGAGTCACAGAGAGAAATAAGCATAGGTGCTGCATGTGAGACAGAAAGAGAGCAATGTTTTGGACTAGAGGGATATTTAGGAAATAGGCACTATTGCACTTCTCATAACCCCTAGAATTTGTCATGCTTGTCCCAAGTGATGCCTCCCAAGAAATCTCTTATCCATTTTTTAAAGCTGCGAACATACTGAGTGTTTTTCAACCCCCTCTAAATCCCACAGCCAAAATCAGATTGCCTTCTCCCTTTTGTGATGACACCGTGGAAGATTTGTAGCTGCAACCTCACAGTGGGATCCCTGAAGCAACAGCCTCCCTCCCGAGCCCCCTGTCAGCCTCTTTGCAGATTAAATTACACACTCTGCATGTGCTCTGTTGTCTGAGGCAGCCCCCAACCCAGAAGTGCTGTCGGGCCGTAAAGTGACAGCTTTGCCTCCCACCCCACCTACACCTCGGCTGGAAAGCAGCACTGGTCCTCCTGGCCCCAGAGGGCTGCAGCTGACCCCTAAGCTTGCTCCTGCCCTTATAAGATCACACTTGCCTCAGCAGGGCTGCAGTTGTCCCACGGGCTTGCAGCTGGTCCCAGAACATTACATCTATCCCTGTAGATGCCCCCGCCTGCCAAAAGAATACACTGCACCTTCCCTAGTTGGGTTGCAACAAGGTTGCATCTACTCCCACAGGTTTACATCGGCCTCCATAAGGATGCACCTATCTCCAAAAAAGTTGTACCGAGCCCTGCCAGAATGTACCAGTCAGAGCGGGGCTGCACCCATCCCTGCAAGGCTGCACCTGCCCGCCCGTGAGGCTGCATCTGCCTCCGTGGGGCCGCAGCTGTCCCCCAGCACTGCGCGACCCCCGTATCCTCGCGTCTTTCTCCCCGGGCTGGCGCTGCCCTCCCGGTCCCGCGCCCGAAGCCCAGATGGAGCGGCTACCGCTGTGGCCGCAGCGTCCCGTCCCGTCCCGTCCCGTCCCGTCCCGTCCCGTCCCGTCCCGTCCCGTCCCGTCCCGTCCCGTCCCGTCCCCCGCCGCGGCCGCGTGCGGCGATGCTCGGCCCCTGTCCCGACCGTGCCTTCTCCCTAAACAGCACCGACGGCGAAGAAAAGGCTGACCTTACCTGGCTCCCGGGGCGTCCCGGAGGCGCAGAGAGGGCGAGCACTCTCTGCCGCCTCGCCCGCCCCCGGCACGGGACGCCCTGCCCCGGGCGCGGGGGAGCTGGGGCGGCGGCGCGGCCGAAGCCGCCGGGAGCCCGCTCCGCGCTGCCTGCCCCTCCAGGAGCCTTCCAGCCCAGATATACCCGTATTGTTTTCCTCGCACCATTTTTTTTTTTTTTTTGATTTGCAAGAAGACGCCAAAATCCCCGTAACTGGCTCATTTCTGGGGCGGGGGGCGCTCCCGGCGGCCCGCGGGGGTCGCGGCGGCGCCCGCCACATTCCCGCTCCCACAGCGCCGCCTGGCGGTGCACCCGCGCCCCGCGCCGCCGTCCCCGCGGCTCGCCGGGAACACGCGGGGATCGCCATAAACGAACCCCCCGTGACCCATATTCGGTTCAAGTGCAATCTTTCTTTTTTTTTTTTTCTTTTCCGCCCCCTTTTTTTTTTTCCTCTCGGATCCTCTTTCAAGCCCACTCCACGCTGCCGCGCTATTACATGCTAATTTAATTTTACTATGGACGATATTTTCAGCATTTGCTGAGGACAGTAAATTTTGTAGTTTATGTTATTTCACTTTTTATGACTTTTTAACACTTAATAAAATTTTATTAGAGCACTTTTGTGTTTACAAGGCCACAAAACTCTTGGCAGGTTGTCAGAAGTCCTTTTTATTATGATCCTACTGATATACTGCGAGTAATGAAATAATCATGTCCAGAAATGTATCAAAGGCCAGAGGGATTATCCAATTTAATGGCTCTACAGATGCGCTGTGAGGGATACGGACAGGCAACGCGTCGACAGGCTAAAAGGCGTGTGCGAGGCGGAGGCAGCCCTGCTTAATTTCTTTCCCATTGCAGGCTGGTGCTGTGTTATCCTGGAGGCTCCGGGCTTGGTCAGGTGACTCCCGGTGCTTTCAAGAAAAATGAATTTATTCTGGTGCAAAAAGCTCTTTTCTTTTTATTCTTCTTAGGTGTGCATCTAACGCTGACGCGCTTGCTCGGGTGCTTCCACGGCTTGCGACACTCAGTGAAACACAATTTACTGGAAAACACCCAATGTCATCATGCCATTGTTCAGCAAACAGTGGCTTTGGGCGTTAGGATTTAGTCGTGCAGCCAACAAATAAATACACAGAAGAAAGAAAGACCAAAATAAACAAACATAAAAAAAAGATCAAAATCAGAACAAGCTGGTGAGATCAAATACGAGTGAAAGATTTAAGAGCATTCTGTGAAATTACTGTTTTTTGCTCTTAGCCAGCACAGGGTTGTGGGAGTGCTCTCGTTTGTGCATGTGCCTTCCTTCCACAATGGTCTGTTTTTCTGCACTGCTGCAGTGCTATAGCCTGAGATACTGCAGCTGTTTTTAAGACAATTTCCTTTTATTTTAAATAATTGTTCATTTAACATATGTTGTTAAACTCATTCTTGCGTCAAAAGGAGGTGATTATACTTCCTGACCCTGACAGCAAGGTGGGTGGCTTTGTTTTATAATTAAATTTGCTGTGTTCAATTTCATATTTTTCTTTCTCTGCTGTTTCCTAAAGGCATGCCAAAAAAGATAAAAGGTAGCAATAGTACCAGAAGCACTTCAATGCCAGTTTTGTCTCTTTAACACATATTGTTGCAAACTTTCAAGCTTCACAGGGACACTAGAAGGATATTCTTTCAAAATTTTACAATTACTTGTGTAATTCCCTGTGATTTTAACCCTACCCCATTAAAGCCTCCAACAAGAACATATTTCATAATTTCCAAAGCAGAAAGAGGACTTTTTTCTTCCAGCGCTAACATATGTATTATATTCCAAGATATCTCATGATACTGCCAATAGGGATTTCTTTTTAAGAAAACAGGCAGTATCTGTGTATTTTTAAAATATTCTTAAATAATTTGCAAGGACTTTACAAACAGATCTGAAGACAAGGTTAGAAGTGATCAATGAATTTATCTTCAAAATCATGACAATATATTAGAAGACCACATGTTTGCGTATTTATTCATATTGTGAATCTGCTTCACTTTGGAAGAGTGCCTCCAAAATCAATGGGGCTTCATGAGGAGTTAAAATAATGTACAGTGTTAGTAAATATGCCAGAACTTGGCTCAGAGAAGTAACATAAATCATTAAATGCAGTTTAGCTTCAGGACAGAAGTTTTGTTTTTCCAGAACAATATCATCTACTGTAAATCACATGTTTGCAGGTCAGGGTCAATTTAAAATTCTTAAACCTTTAATAGCAATCAAATTGGAAACCTGCAGGATGGAATTATGTGGTAAAAGAAGTGATGGACTGGAAACTGTTAAATTTGGAAGACGATTGGTTGCTATTGTTCTTTTGAGAGAACGAGCTAACTTTGAAATGCTTTGAATATAAATATATAAACATGCCACACATTATTTAATCAATGAAGCATCTAACTAATTTAACCCCTTCGGGGGGGGGTTGGGGTGGGGTGGGCTTCAGTTTTTTTCTGGAACATCAGAAAAGTCCTGAGGAAGCAGTTCCCACCATCATGGACACAGAAACAGGGAGGCAGGATTTAGTAACTGGACCTGATGCCTACAGGAGGTGTGCAAGGCTGGCAAGATAGTCCTAGCTGAAATAGAGTAACCTTTGTGGAGTAATTTAAGGAAGCAGCATGACTAAGGACAGCCCCTTCCCAAGGATACACCAATGCCACCCCCTGAAGAGGTCCCTCAGACCCCACTGGCCACTGTCAGGGCAGGTATGTGGGTTGAGACATTCCCCTCCACCAAGGATGACCAGAAGATGGTATATGGAGCACGTGGGTCCAGGAAGAAATCTGTGGCTAGTCTGTGACTGTATTTACAGATAAACCCTGTTTCTGGCTCAGTCATTCTCTGACAGTGCATCCAGCAGGTGCACCACTGAAATGCAGCACACCCGGCACGCAGGGTGTTGCCAAGTCTACTGATGCCCTGAACGTGAGAAGATACATATTCATCATTTTAACGGGCCAAACCCTACCCCTATTCAAGCCAGTGGAACTTGTGCCATTGTTCACAATGAGACTAAAAGTGCAGTCATGATTAATTAGTTATTAATAGGCTGTGAGCTTTGTAATGACTTTGTACTAAGCACAAAGCTGGAGTACAGTATGCTACAGACTGATGGACGAGCTACAGTGGATTAACAACTCATTCACACGCAACATGCCAACAGCATGAAACCCCACCCAGAAGTCCTCAACTAAAGAAGAGAAGGTGTTCTGTAAAAGCCATTTTTGTTTTAGCCCTACAACTCATATGTGTAAGAGTGGGATTTGTGCAACTAAAGCCCATTCAATTTTCTGAAAACAAATTTTGGGTTGATGATGAAGCCAGAGAGTCAAGTACACTCCCTTCTGAAATCTATTAAGGGACTTTAATCAAGTCTTTAACTTCCCTTTTGCAAAATTGCCGGCAAAACAAGCAATAGGTACTTTTTCAGAGCTGTTTGTTATTTTTAGGTTTTGGTTGGCAAATCATTTGCTTGTTGAAAGCCACTATTTTCCAAATCAGGAGAAAATGTAACAAAAATTATGGGTCCCTCAAAGTGATGAAAACATTCTCTGGGCCTTGGTTACTATTACTTGAGAAGGAAGATTATAGATTAGATATTAACATAGTCCCCTGGTATTCAGGAGACCATAAGACAATCCCTCCTCTGTAAATTAGAACACAGACTGGGGTCCACATCTGCCATGTCCCAAATGAGTGCCTAATGCCTAAGTGATGGGATCTTTCCAGTGAGGCCACTCCAGGGAGCTCAAGGGAAGAGAGAAAATAACAGCAGAGTTTAATTAACCTGTCTTATGAATTTTTAATAAAATTCCTGAAGTTTGGGGAGTTTGTGGCTTGTGACTGAGGCTGGAACTCCAGCCTAGGCCATCAATTCAGGAAAACACACATTCCTATCAAAACACTTTCCATTTTTTGATGTAGTTTTCTGCTTAAAGTTTAGTATGCTGCAGATGTGTTAAAGAGTGAAAGTACATGAAGATAATGATATAAACTTAAAGTATATAAAAAATAAGATAGTTGAAGTGCTACCTACATTGTAATTTTATTGTAGTTTAATGGACATACGCCAATGAGCATTGTGCCTCTGTGTCCAATCTGATAGATGTACCCCATAAAAGCTTTCCTCAGAAGAAAGTCAGATAAGTGAAACTCGGTAGAAAAATAGCTGTACTTTCTGCAGCTATAGATTATTCAATCAATGAAACTCCTATCTAACTCAATACTACCCACATCCTTGGATTTACTTTCTGAACTCTCATCTGAAATACAAACTGGCTCCCTCAGTTTCCTCTTATGACTGTGGTAATTTTGAACGCCCAGAAAACCTTCCTGAGGAGTAAGCAGTAGCACCAGATTACAGTTTTTCTGGCTGAGACATAAAGAATACTAGTTATAGTTCTCAAAACAGATGTTTGGATTTGCTTGAACTTAGCTAGCATTTATAATGCAATGTCATTGTAGTTCTAAAGCTGAGTGGTAGTTATGAAATCATTTAATGTTTTCTATTATTTTGGCTTAGTCTCATTTTTCTTCTCCTTTATCTTCACTCCATGTAACTATCTATCTATCTATCTATCTATCTATCTATCTATCTATCTATCTATCTATCTATCTATCTATCTATCTATCTATC
>VZUI01044664.1:0-22763 GCA_013401135.1 Cettia cetti | reverse complement strand
GCACCATTCACCATCACTCTCTGGGCCCAGCCTGCAGCCAGTTCCTAACCCAGCACAGAGTGCTCCTGTCCAAGCTGTGTGCTGCCAGCTTATCCAGGAGTATGCTGTGGGAGATGGTGTCAAAGGCCTTGCTGAAGTCCAAATTGACAACATCCACAGCCTTTCCTGCATCCACCAGGTGGGTCACCTGGTCATAAAAGGAGATAAGGAGATCAGGTTGTTCAAACACAACCTATCCCTCCTAAACCTGTGCTGGCTGGGTCTGATCCCCTGGCCATCCTCTAAGTGCTGTGTGATGACACTCAATATAAACTGTTCCATTGCCTTACTGGGTACTGAGGTCAGGCTAACTGGCCTACAATTAGCAGGATCCTCCTTCCCACTCTTTTTCTGAATGGGAATCACACTGGCCATCTTCCAGTTATCTGGAACCTTACTACTGTTGGTAAATTATGGAGAGCAGCTTCACAAGCTCATCTGCCAGCTCCCTCATCACCCTGGGATGGATTCCATCTGGACCCATAGATTTATGAACATCCAGTGGCTCAGCAGTTCTCTGACTGCCTCCTCCTGGATCACAGGGGGACCATTCTGCTCCCCAAGACCATCTGCCAACCCAGGGGGACAGTTGTCCTGAGGACAAGCCATCTTCCCTCTAAAGACTGAAGCAAAGAAGGCAATTAAGCACTTCTACCTTCTCATCTGCAGTTACTAAGTTACCTCCCGCATCCAGTAGAGAACAATGGTTGGTCTTACCCTTCCTTTTGCCATTAATATATTTGTAAAAACATTTTTTATTATCCTTTACAAAATTTGCCAAATTAAGTTTCAACTGAGCTTTGGCCTCCCTAATTTTTTTTTTTTTTTTCTACATGCCCTAGCAACCCCCTTAAACATTTCCTGAGAGAACCTGACCCTCCTTCCAAAAATGATACATTCTCTTTTCATTCCTTCAAAACCTCGTTGCCCATCCAGGCTGGACGTTTGCCTAGTTGACTCATCTTTTGGCTCACAGGGACAGTCTGTTTCTGTGCCCTCAAGATCTCTGTTTTGAAGCATGCCCACCTTTCCTGGAGTCCTTTGTTGCTAAGGGCTGATTCCCAAGGTACTCTCTGAATAAGTCCCTTAAATAGGCCAAATTAAACATAGCCCTCCAGAAATCCAGTGTAAAAGTCTTATTGATGTTCCTCCTGATTTCACCAAATATCAAGAACTCTTTAATTTCATTATTACTGTTCCCCAAGTGACCTCAAACCGCCACATCTCCCACCAGCCCATCTCTATTTGCAAACAACAGGTTGAACATAGTCGCTCCTCTGGTGGGCTCACTCACCAGCTACCACAAAAGGTTATCCTACTCTAAGAACTTCCTGGACTGCCTTTTTTCTGCTTTATTAAGTTCCCAGTAGTTGCCTGGTAGATAAGTCACTTACAAAACCAAAGGCTGGTGATCCTGAAACATTTTGTTACACTACTTGCCTAAAAGAAATAAAACTCCCTCTTTGATATCAAACCCTTGTATTTTTGGGGTTGAGCCTCTCATGACAGGATTTCTCCTTTAGAGAAGCAACAAAAGAGTCATTGATAATGAACATTTTTTCCCAGCTTTTAAAGGTGCTGGAGGAGTAAACTTTGCTATGCTTCATCTTGCTCCTGCAAGTAGGACTATTTGTGACAGCAGCTCTGTTTCAGGATCCAGATTTATCCTAACACTGAGAGAAGCTGATAGGATAGAGATTGGTCAGAGATTGATGGAGTCACCTCCTCCCTACAGCAAGATCCCCAAAGAACAACGGTACCCCCTCACACACTTCAAATAAATTTTATTTAATTTGAAATTAAACTATCAAACTCTTGAATTATAATAAACAGAAATCTTTATACTTAGTTTTCCTCTTCACCTATGCATCCCTGTCTTAAGACATAAATTTGTTTTCTTTGCCAAAAAAGTTGTTTTCCTTGCTAAATCAAGTAGATATAGCACATGCTTCCCTAATTATCTTTTTACTATCACCTTAAACACACATATTGCAATGAAATTGTATTTCCAGCTGTAAAGATGGGGAGGTACATAAGAACAGTAAAAGAAAAACTGCTATAGAGATGGTACAGACTAAAGTTGTACCATTTTGACACCAGAATCTTTTAGGCTTTCTTATGTTCTCCTTACTCATATTTTTCCTAAGAAATGTTGAAGTTTCTGAGATGAATTGGCACAGTATCAGAAGGATATGGAGAAATACATGCTTTAAAGTATATGCTTACAATGTGCAAAGACTGAAAAGGACAGAATGAATATGAAAAAACAAATACTTAAACCTGTATAAAATGCTCTTGTGGCATATGAGTTCAGACGAAATTATAAAGGGACTTTCTAGAGAAAAATAATTCCTTTTTATTTTAGACACTTGTCTTCCATAGGGAATTGATTTTAGAGAGAAATTTGTAGAAATATACTTCCATAGCAGTGGCACTTTTAGGATTTTATGTTTAATGAGTGCTAGATTATTATTTCTAATCACACAGATTCAGTGCAAATCTATACTAATTTATATTATATTTTATATTTAATATACTAATCAGCTTTTCCTTCCAAACAAGCTTTCAGGATATTTGAATTGCTATGGCCAAACAGCATAACGAGAGCCTGTGTCATCCTCTTTTATGTTTCAACTGGAAAAGAGAGAACTTAATTTCAAAGCACTATAAATCCACCTGCACTGGTGTTAAAGAGAGAATTGTGATTTAAGTTATCCATTAATTCAATTTTTGGAATTTTAGATACACCTTTTACTTGTGTGTGCTTATGTACATGTGTTTGTGTGTAGGTAAATGCTCATATATTGCTCATATATTGTCTTGAGCCAGGTGGGCAGATGATAGTGAACTTCTAGCTGAAATTTGAAATCTTGGAACTGCATGGTCACTACAGGCCTCAGATCTGGCTGCTGATATTGTTTAAATAGGAGCTTTTTCTTACCCCCAAGTTAGTTAAGACAGGCTATACTGATTAAGAGACTTCTAAACCTTAGCAAGTGAATATTTTACAGACTAGCAAGACGTACACATATTCATTTATTCTGATGGACATTTGCCAGGAAGCAGGACACAGGAAACAGAATAAATCTTGTCACTTTCTTGCACGTCATATCCTTTCTTACTCCCCTCAGCTCCACAGAGCCAGAGACAAAGAAAGGCTAAAACTGATCAAATGTGTCGCTTGATGTCTTTTGCTTTAGGTGGAAACTACATGCGCTCTTGGTGTCATTCACTAATTGCGCTGGAAATGAAACTCACTCCCTCTGTATGAGATAATTACTGAACCGATAGACCTAGGTTCAGCCTCACAAAATTACAAGAAATCTTCTAGAAAACAATGGCAAGAAAACCAGTAAATGGAGGAACAGCCATTTAAGAGGATTTGTTTGTGGAACTAGAGACACTGGAAAGGTAAAATACTCATTTTAGCAGATTACTTAAAAAATAAAGTTAGCAATTAGCTGATCTCTGTATTGGCCCCTTAAAGCCTGAAATTACTGTTTCATTCCAAAAATCTGGTGTTTTTAGCATCTTAAAAGAGTCTCCAATCTAAAGTAGTTTCCCAGTCACCTTGTGTGGTTCTGTGATTAATCTGGTGCTCCAGGCTCGCAATCAAAGAATACTGAAGACAATATAATTTTTATATTAACTTTGGTAGAATTTGGAGCAAGCATTAAATGAGCATTGATTTATTTCTGCAACAAAATATGCAGCAGATAGATATACTCCAGAATATTACGACTCCAGATGTTGCTGGATACTTGCCACCTTTCCAATCCAACATCCAGTACTCAATCCAATATCTATGGTAGTGGACATCTTTCCATCTATTTCCTGAAGTGCTAGACTACATCATTAAAATTACTGTGTGTCAATACTAAATATACAGTGAAGCAAAAATACTTTTTTAAAAAAATATATTTTAGCAAATTACTTTTCATCACTCTACCATACAGATTTAAGGTTATCAATGCTAGACAAAAAATTGGTATTTTCAGCATATGCAACAAAACAAAGAACCCAATTTTTGCCATACAATTTTGAATATGACTAAGAAAATTGACAAATGAAACTTGTAAGATAAAATAATTTAGATCTGGTTTTATAGACACAAATTGATGCAATTTGTCATAATTGCAGGTAACAAAGATAGATAAAAGTGTACAATAGGTCAAAAGCTATTTGTTACACTTCTTCATCAAAGAGCATTCTAACTTGAAGTCAACATCTAGTTTTAACATGAAAGAAATCCAGGAAAATGTCCCTCTCTCCTGCATATGCTATTCCTAACATATGCACTAAACTTCAGGACAGAGTTATATAAGCTGCCCCTCCTCTCATTTCTTAACCTGAGCAAGCATGCATTTTGTTCAGTGAAAGAATTGCACAACAGAAATGGAGTTTTAAAAATCTTATCTTTTTTTAATTATCAGAATTGTCAGTTTCAAGCACATAACAATTTCAATCAAATGAACCTGTACTGCATATCTGGCTTAAAATTTATCAGTATATTAAAGATCCATTTTGCTTTCCTGTCCTTTAAATTTTCCTTCTCACTGGAGCATCCCAATTAAGGTTTTCCAGTATATTCTTTCTTTATTAACCATCTATGAGGCTAGCTTTTTGTTTTGTTTTGTTGGTTTTGATTTGTTTAATATACAACCCTAAGTAATTTCTTCCTGTAACTTAGATCTGACTTTATCAGAAAAAATGATAAAAAAAAGGCTCGAGGTAAAGCTCCATGTGGAAGAATTACCGATCACTATTATGACAGAAATACAATTGCAAAGTCAGAGTTTAAATAAAAAGCATATCTCTTGTTGTCAATTTTTCCTCTGTAATGTATGTGAGAACAATACTCTCACGTACAGTATATAATTTAATTTCAGAGCCAACAAGCTCTAAAAGATTCTAAGCTGAACACTGTTCTTCTTAACTGACAAGGTCATATTGCTCTGTTCCAAAATAAGTGCTTCAGCAGGAGAAAATTAATATGGGCACATCAGTCTGAATCGAGTAAATACTTGAGAGAAAAATAATTGTACATCTAAATTTTAGAATACAAAGACTTGTCCACCCTTAGTACAAAGACTAAATAACATCACAGAAAAATTATTACTTTATTCTTTCAAGACAAAAATAGTAGTAGTCCCGTGAAATGCATCATAATGAGAGCAATTTTCATTTCCATCCAAAGGCATAACAGTGCATTCCCCAAAATATACAAAGAACTTAAGTACGTTAGACAATGTTAAATTATATACAGATCTCCCATAACATGCCTGTCAATGTAAGGCTCATATTTCAAGCTCCATTGTAAGAACTCTAAAAGGTTAATCATATAAGTTAATGCAATACAACTGGCTTAGGAAGCAACAGCGATTGCTGGAGAACACTTTACTCAGAGTCTGTTGGCTGCACTAGAAGTATATCATACATACTGCAAAACAGACAAATGTCAAGACTCACATACAGGGCTTGAAAAATTCTTCATTACATAGAAAAGCTCTAGTTAAGAAACACAAACCTTCAGAATGCCAGGAAAAAAGGCTTCTAAAAACTGATTTATGTACTTAATATATATTAACATTTTAATCCTTATTCTAGTTTTCTTGAAAAAATAGATTTCAGTTGGAAAGAGCCTCAAAAAAGTTGATCCACAGCTAAAAAAAATTTACTCCTAGTATTCTTCTTTATTTTAGCTTTTCTACAAGTTAAGGACATATGGGATAGATAGCTGGACATGGAGGTACCTTCGGAACTGGATGCAACTGTTGGGCTCCAAGGATAATGATCAAAGCCACAAAGTCCTGCTGGAGATTAGTCACTAGTGTATCCCAGAGGAGAATACTGAGGCCAATACTGCCTAATCTCTGCATGAATGTGTGTGAGATGAGACAGTTTATCTTCAGCAAGTTGACTGATACAAAGTGAGAGGAGTAGCTGATAGAGTAGATGAGTGCATTGTCATTCAAAGGGACTGCAACAGGCTGGAGAAATAGGCTGGCAGTATCCTTTTGACTTTCATCAAGGGGAAATAAGAAATCCTGCTCTTGAAAAGAAACAATTCCAGTTACCAGATCAGACTGGGTTAGACCAGCTGACTGAGTCAGCTTCTCTCGGACACAGTGAAAAGCTCTGGAGAAAGGAAGACTTTCCCTTGATGAGGCAGATTGAGCTAGAGACCACTTAGTTAAGCTCCACATCAACAATACCATGGGTCCTGGTGGGAGTGCTGAGTGAACTGACAAATAAAGAATCATAGAATACCCTCACTTGGAAAAACCCAGTAGGATCACAGAAATCCAGCTTGTGGCCCTGCACTCCAGGCATCACACCATGTGCCTGAGAGCACTGTCTAAATGCTTCATAAAATTTGGCATGCTTGGTGCTGCAACCACTTCCCTGAGAAGCCTGTTCCAGCAGCATGAAGCCATTCCTAGGCTATTAATCATCTTTGGAAAGTCTTGAACATCAGGAGAGATGCCCGAGGATTGGAAAAAATAAATGTCACCCCAGCCTTCAAAAAGAGACAGAGGGAAGGCAGAGGGAGTTAGAGACTATCAGTCTCACATTTGTTCTTGGAATGATGATGTAATGACACATCCTGGAGGCCATCTCCAAGCATGTGATAGACAAGATTATCAGGAATATTCAGCATAGATTCACTAAAAGGAAATCACAGAATCATTAATTTGGAAAATACCTCCAACATCATCAAGTCCAAACTTTGACTTCTTACCAGCTTATTAAATAGACTGTAGCACTGAGTGCCAAACTCAGTTGCTTCTTGAACACCTCCAGGGATGTTGACTCCACCACCGACCTAAGCAGCTTGTTCCAAGGGTTAACAACCCTTTACAAGAATCATGGAAATCATGTTTAAACAACCTAGTTGTGTTCTAGGAAGGGACAGTTGACTGAATTGATAAGAGGAGAGCAGTCAATGTTGTCTTCTTGGATTTCAGCAGCCTTTCAAGTCTGTCTCCCATGATATCCTTAAATGCAAGGTCAGGAAATGAAGGCTGGATGAGTGGTGAGTGAGGTGGCTTGAGAAATGACTGAATTGTGGGTCGTTAGAGGGTGGTGATCAGTGACACAAGTCAGAAGTGGCACAAGAGTCTAGTTGGAGACCTGTCACTGGTGATGCCTCCTTAGGTTAAATACTGGGCCCAGCATTGTTTAACTTATCCACCAACGACTTGGGTGGTCGCCTAAGATGCCTCCTTAGCAAGTTCACTGCTGACACAAAGCTGGGAGGAGTAGCAAAAGCTGTCTGAGAACAATCCAGGACAGCAGGATCACAGTGACCCTGCTTCAGCAGGGGTTGGACAATGCAATGACCAGTACTGCCTACAATCTCAGCCATTCTGTGAACGGTTCTGTTCTAATTCTCCAAGCATTCACAGACAGAATTTGTATTTCAGGTCCTTACATGGTATTTGATGATGGTCAAGCACAAAATACCATTAGCTAGATATGTTTTTAACTTAAATATACAGTCATGTAAAGTTCTATGAAAAATTCTGGGGTTTAGTATTCCTCTACTTACTGTAAGTCATAAAGACACATCTCAGATTTAGACTCCACAAAGATTTACCTGTGTAGGCATCCTTTTTTAAAGAAACAGGTCTATTGATGGAGTAAATTCATGCATTGGCTTCTGAGAATGGCTCTGAGAGTATGACCCTAACTTAGCAATGATTTTGAAACCGCAGAGCTTTTCTGAAGTGAGCAGAGTTCTAGGCCTCATTCCTACTTTTCTTATTTTTCTGTGTTATGTCATCCATGTGAATCTTGGCAACCCCCAATTTTTTTATCCTTCTGTAAGTCAGACAGCTAAATTTTGTGGAAAGGGAAGGGAAAAGTGTATATTGAAGTCCTGCATGGAGAATACTGAGGACGTCTGTTTAAGAAATCATTATGGGATAACTGGTAATGGCAAAGTATTTGCATATCCTTATAAAAAAAGTTTCATGCAGATATTATATATTAAGCATATTAAGCACAAAGCTCCTTTGGTGTTCAGCATATTTGTGTCTAGCTAGTACTTGACTTTGCCTGTATTCCACATTACCTGCAGGTATTTTAATTTTACTTCATCGTCAGCAGCAGCTCTTTATAGAAAAATACATTAAAAAACCCTTTAAAACTCAGTAAGAATAATACACCTATTTGCTCTTGGGACTTATGGAAAGACTTCTAGCCTTCATTAGCAAAATCACTTCTCCAAGGCAGATCTTCAAAAAAATAAACCTATTTCTGCAATTTCTGTCAGTAAGCTAAACACACAAAATTTTATGCTAAGAGCAATTCCTACCTCAGATCATGAATTTAACAGTTTTGCTAATATTTCTGCTTTGACATCTGACATTTTTACATTTACATTTTTGGAGTCTAATTAATATTGCTTTAGTAAAAGTCTTTAGAAGATTCCATTTAGTGGTGCATTACAAAAAGAAGAACCTTTGCAGAGTAAAGGTATTGTTCATTTTTCAGAGATACATTTGGTTCTTGTAGTTTGAGAACATCCCTCCTGCATTCTGAAATAACTACAAAATTTTTTACAAAAGAGACTACAAAAGAGTTGACTATCTCTTATTTTTTTAATGAGTCAGAGTGATGAGTATTTCAATATTTTTTATCAAACTGAGCTTTAGAGATTTTTAAGATCACAGAATCACAGAATCATATAGGTTGGAAAAGGTCTCTGAGATGATTAGGTCCAATCTCTCATAGATCACCACCTTGTCAATTAGAGCATGGCATTAAGTGCCACATGCCACTTCTTGAACACCTCCACGGATATAGTCCACCATCTCCCTGAGCATTCAAATGTTTAATAACCCTTTCTGTAAAGAAATTATTTCAGATGACCAAACTGAAAACCCCTAGTACAATTTGAAGCTATGTCCTCAAAAATCCTTCCTGCTTTCTTTCAGATAATTGTAGAGAGCAAGTTTTACATGGGCCTATAGCAAAACTGCAATGTAAATAAACACACTACATACCTTGTACTATACTAATTCATTTTCAGGATGTAAAGTTCAGCAAGTATTAAAAGCAGAAGGATAAAAGAATTATAGAATGAAGTCATAGAACTTTTACAATTTAAAAAACTTCTGGGAGGAAGAAACTCCACAAATTCTTTTAAGCAAACAAACAAAAAAATGACAAAAACACCCTACAAACCATAACAAACAAAACAACACTTCCCCCCCCCACACTCTGCTCAGGTTTTAAAATTAGCTTTTTTTTTTCAGAAAAAAATATGTATGTGTGTCCAGGTAGCATTCCCTGTTTGTGGGAAACTTATCTTCAACAAGTGCTGTTTGCTATATTGTTCATAACTGAACATGATAGTTAAATATATCAGAAGCAATGTATCTGAAAGGTACAAGTAGGAGCTGAAAAGTATAGAAGAAGAGAGACAAGCAGCAAGGCTTGTTTAGAATACGGGAATAATTTTCCATATTGAGGGAATTTCTCTACTATATAAAATATTTTGTTTGCTGGAAGAAGGTGTTTACAATGTACTTTCTAAAATGTGAAGGCTGAAAACTTAGCACTGTGCTTCCAGACCAAAATCACATGTTCTCCAAAGACAGAAAATCAGTTACTAGTCAGTTTGAACAGAATAAAGTCAATGTTTGGGGTTTTTTTCTCTTCATCTTTTTATGTCTGTCTGAATCCCTGTTCCTTGAGCGGTAAGTGTTCAAAAAATAAGGTGCTGATTCAGTGCTCTAACACAGTAAGGCAGAGACAGTAATGAAGTCCAGTGCCTCCATTAGTGGAAGCAAATGGAACTGAGATGATCTGACTTCATCAGCCATCAGGACAAGGCTGATGTACAGTTGCTAACATATTGTAGCTAAGCAATAAATATCTGGTAAGACAACAAGAGACAGCAAGGTATCTTTCTTGTGGTCTGCTTTACAAGTTGTCTTAAAAGCTTGTAATGATTTTCTGTTTGTGAAAATGACTTTGCAAACTTTAAATTGTGTTTAAGTTATAGTCCTATCTTTATGGTCATATCTTTAAGTTATGGTCCTAACTCCAGGCTAGGAGGAAGGGGAGGAATTCATTGCAACCAAGATCCACAAGAATGGAATATTTAAATCAATTGAAGGTCTTCTCATATGAAAAGCACAAGCAGATATATAGGTCAGATATAACAGGAGAGAAACAGGCCCTTAAAAAAGAAAGAAACGCCCAAGTAAAGCAGTAAGCTCTTAGAAATAATCCCAGAAACAATCTCTATTATAGTCTATATACCAAGGCCTCTGAAAAGAGAAAAGCCAAGCTGTTTAGTTGCAGGATATGCAGGCTGCAAACAAAAAAAATTAGTAACTATGGGTGCTCTTGTCAGGAATAAAGAAATGGACAGAAACAAAAACTATTGTGGTAACATTTCAACTTCCATGAAGAAATCATTACAATAACAGCATAAATTCATGTTATTTAGCAGTACTAAGAGACAAAATTGTACAGTAAAAACAAAAGCCAGAAGTTTTAAGTGGCTTGGCATTCACAAGTTGGGTGGTAAGTATGTTATTCCAAAGGCACTCTGTGATTGCTGTATTTCCATGGTTTCTTATGTCCTGCACCAGAGAAGCAAAACATTATAATCCTGATACACATTGCAAATGAAATGGTAAAAAAGACTGAGATGTTAAATATTAGTCTACCCTTGGTTATGAGTTTATTGCAAGTGGTGGAAAGTTACATAGCCAACACCTGTGTGGCCTGTGTTCCCTGTATACCTTTCTCAGGTATATTCTGCGTAATGGACAAGGCGAATGATGGTTAATGATCTGCCCTCTCCTCACCCTCTATATAGATGGAATAGGAAGTATTGAGAACAGATACTGATAAAATATACTCAGATACTGATAAAAGATATACAGAGGAACACAAATGATTAGTGCCATAAACTTATTAAAGAACGTATACATAAAAAAAACTGTAAAAGACAGCACCTACAAGAGTCTAAAATCTACAGAAACAAAGGAGTAGGAGAGAAAAATTACTGTGTCTGGATCTCAAAGAAGTAAGTGTAGGATAGACAGATTATCAAAACTGTATAGGTAAAAATTAAATGGTATATTTATTTTTGTTCACTAAGTTTTCAGAGTCCCATATGAATGTTCGAAGCCAAACTCATGTCTAATACCTACTACGGGGCTATGTTTTATATTTTTGCTGAGAACAATAATTTTTGGCACCCAGTGGGGGGCTCACAGTGTTCAAGACAATGATGGGGTGTGCTAGGTTGAATTTATATCTATTATTGCTGTTTAGCAGTAAATCAGCAAGCTCCCGTGCTTGCTGTGGGGCTCACTTGCCTGTCTGTACCTTAGACTCTCGTGCTTGTTAGCAGCTGCTTTTTGCTTCCTCCACTCACTCCAGTGCTGTGCTGCTGATCACCTCCCTGTGCTGTGCCTGGGAGCGTTCTGGTAAAAGCCATGGAATCTGCCTGGGCTGGCAGCTGGCCAGGGCATGGCTGCTGTACCCATGCTGCTGTCCCTGTGCTGCTGTACTGAACAGGCTGCAATTCCACTGTGAATTTGAGTTGAAGAGACTGTGACCAGTGAGTGAGTCAGCAGGACAGTGCAGGATGACCCCTCTGAAACATCTGTGGCTATGGACAAGTCTATACCAGAGCAGGTACATCTCAAAGTATTTGTGGCCATGACTGTGTCTGTGTGACAGCAGGTATGGCTTTGAAATGATTCTGACAGAACGATAAATTCATGCTGAAGAAGGTACACCTCAAAATATGGATAGCTATGGCTATGAATGTCCATGCTGCATCAGATACACAAGAAGCATCAGTGGTGGAGATAGCAGTAGATATACCTTTAAATTATTGCTATCCGTTGTTTGACTGGCCTATTATACAAATTGCTATAATAGAAACAACCTGAATCAGTGAAGGAGAAGCCTTGCAAGAAGCAGCGCAACTGCAGCAGTGACCTCACCTGAGCTGGCTTTGGTGCCCAGTACTTGACACCAGCTCTCCTGAGTGACCATCATATGAGATGGAGCCTAAAGACATAGGTTAAATTAACTCAATGGATGTTTTGTGGACACTTATGGACATTTATGTACATTTTATTGATATTTAACAGTACTGGTCAATAGGTTGAAGGAATGATATCTGTGTAGTCTACCAAAGAATGGGAGGGGAGTGATGGTTATTGGATAGTTTGGGATATGAGGATAATGTATGTGGTAGAGAATCAGGGGTGGAAAATGTGTTGATTTTGGCTGAGATAAAGTTAATTTTCTTCATAGTAGCTAGCATGGATCTAGGGGCTTGATTTGTGCTGGAAACAGTGTTGATAACACAGGATGGTTTCATTATTGCTGTGCAGGGATTACACAAGGCCTTTTCTGTTTCTCACTGCACCCCAGCAGTGAGGAGACTGAGGGTGCACAAGTTGTTGGGAGGGGACACACAAAGGATGGCTGACCTCAACTGACCCAAGGGATGTCACAGAATCATAGAATCATTAAGGTTGGAAAAGGCCTCTAAGATCAAATCCAAACATTAACCTAGCATGTCTGTATTCACCGCTGAAGTGCATCCCAGATACCCCATCCATGCATTTCTTTTTATCACTTGCAGAGATGGTGATTCCACCACTTCCCTGGGCATAGTATTCCAATGCCTGGCCACCATTTCAACAAAGAATAAATAGGCCCAAAGGAGATCATCCTCATGTTTGTAGTCATCTTTAGTACCACGCTAGAACTCAAATATCCCAGTAACATACTACTGTGACTGCAATATTGTACACTTTGGAAGCATGTAAATATTCTAAGCTCTCTAATATTCCTTCATGTTTCACTTCTTTCCTATATCACTTATCCATTTACTTTTTGTCAGTAATATAAGACTTCTGAAGACAATTTCTTTCCTCTTACAGAATAAGACACATTATTTTATAGAGGAGCTAAAATTTCTGATTTTTGCATGTTTATCTTGTTTTCTCTCAATTAAATAAATAACTTACAATTATTTATTATATTCTTTAGTCATACATGCTCCAGTTTGTCAGAAGAGTCTTTGGTTCTCATAAGTATTCAATATTAATAACATCAAAACAAGGCATGTGCATGACTAAGTAGGTTATAGAAAACCACTGCAAAGCAATTAGAAGGACAGCAACTACATCTCTGGTTGAGCAAGGAAGATTGAGGATATAAATAGATGTTCCAAAGACCAAATAGGCACTTATTAAAAAAAGATAATTGCATATGTTCCCTTTCTGTTCAATGCACTCAAACATAAGGGCAAGGTAAAAGTTTTAAGTACTGTTTTATGGCGACTAATAAGGAATCACATCTAAAGTCATTGTGAGTGTATCCCAGGGTGAAAGCAGTAATTTATCAAATACAGTCTGATATCTTGCAGCAGCTTTCAACTTTTGTGCTTTTGTTTGCATTCTTACATGAATCCCTTTTCTCACAACAATTGAAATAACCTTACCTTTGTTTTCTCCATTGGTAGCAGTTATTCATGAAAAAGATTATCTGGGACACAGTTCTAAGGGTATATAACACATATTCTTATTTCAAAGCAAAACGCTCGTTGAGGTTTTAGCAGTGTAAATGAGTCAGCAAAAAAAACTTCTGCTGTTTACTCCAAGTTTTAGGACAGCAATGCTGTGCTTTTGCAGGTAAACAGTACATATCTCTGAATACTAGAATTGTTATCTTGTCAGAAAAGGAATTTTAGATACATGCCAGAAGATCATATGGAAAATCTGTAAAAAAGCTTAAGGTAACCTACAAAACTTGGAGTCAAAAAAATTATCCATTTTGCCCTTTTTTCACCAATAAGGATGGACAATACATGTAAAATCCTAAGTGCAGAGCTTTCATAATTAAACCTAAAAATAGCATTCAATTTGCAAATTATTAATCTAACAGCAATAAAGAATAGAGAGGGTGAGTGTATAGAATTTGATTTTGTTATGGATTTTAGATAGTTTTCTAAAGTATATTTTTTTTTATCATTCTGTTTTTGAAGGGAAATATTTTGGAGTTTCAATGGATTATGTCTTCTATTTCTCCTAAATGGACTTGGGGGGAAAAAAGTGCTTTGAGAGGCAAAGAGTGGAAACTATTCCTTTAAAACAGAAAATCTGAATGTATGACATGAGCAAGAGTGAATAATTACAGAAAATCTAATTCCCCCATGTAACTAATATGCCTGAACAAATAAGGACTATTCATCTGAAATTAGAATTGCAGTCCACAGAGCAAGAAGAAACAAAACCAATCAAAAAATTGATAAGGCGTTTTTGTATCTGTAGGGCCAAAAGAAACAGTCTATTAAGCAAGAGCTAAGCCTTGAAACCAAAGTTAGGCCACAGCGTCAGGAAAGAAGCATTGGAAAATTTCACAAAACTTAATGAAAGGAAAAGGTAACTATTTTACAGCACAGAAAAGTGCTGGCAAAATCATTTGTGAAATGGGCTCTCCAGAAGGGAATAGTATAGTTTTCAATTGGTCTCTGAACATTTCCCGTTTCTAATGAGTCTCTGAAGCTTACACCTCTGTTCGTCCCCAGGAATAAACGCCTTATTCTAGGTGACAAAACAATGGGAAAATACTGAAGGAGCAATATGGGAGGTACTGAAAAACTATACTAGTATTCCTAGTGATTTCTGTGTTTCTTCAGATCCTTGAAGGAATTTGATCCAGATCCTTCCATCCTTACAACTCAATTTAGTTTTCAGTCAACATGCTGTCTTAGATAGGAAGGATTTGAAACAGCTGCACTTCAAAAATCTTGATTATGTAGCCCAAGAGCTTGTCTCTCAAATGGAAAAAAACTGTCTGACCTGAATAGATCTGTATATATTGGATTTTAAAGCCTATTTGACACTTGTAAAGTCTATTTATAAACATTTACTCAAATAATTTTGCCTACTCTGAGCCTGAATATCAGCTCTATCAGCCTATGCTGGCATGCTTGTAATGTCCAACTGAACTTCACACTCATAAGGTTTTCATGTCATCCACATTGTCAGCAGTGACAACTTAGCATGATTAAAGGTCAAGACACTTTGTTTTCCCAAAAATATTAACAAAAATGGCATTTCGTGCAAAGAAATTACCCTAAAAAGGCCCAAAAAAATCCCAAACAGCTTTCATAAAAACATTCCCTATTTATCACACTGCCATCTAGTAGAGTTCTTCCTGGTGGCAAGCAGTTATCTTCTAAATCTGCATTAATTTCTAATATGTACAACAATAATGAAGATGCTAGAGGAAAAAAACTAGATTACATAGAAGACTAATGTAGAACAGTATAATACCAAGCACAGATGCTACATTTCTGAAATATTTCAAGACTCTTAAGATCTACAATTCTCAAATTAAAAGAAAGAATTAAAAAATTATGTAAATGTTGTACACCTACAGCTTAATAGCCAGTTTTCAGAAGCTGAAAAGAATACTTACTAATTATTTCTACAGTGGGAAACAGTCAAAATATTTCATTTCGACAGTCTGATTCTTTCTCCATTTTAAATTGATTTTTACCTTCCTCTAAAAATATTTATCTATGAAGCTATTAAAATGGACCCATTAGTCTGGTCAGTATGACTCCAACCATATATAGAATAAAAGAAATTATTTACTTTTTCATATTTCTGTTTGATTGTTTGTTGTGAAAAGTTGTGTTTGAACAACCAGTAGTCAGTCATTTTCATAAATGTCAGTTTTGTGTTTAAGTCAAGGCTATCCCATATTATTTCTCCCATACAGAATTTCAATTTTTATGAATCACTGTTGTGGGTAAAACCCCGTGGACGTCTAAGCACCCCAAAGCCACTCAGTCATGTCTCCCACCATACTCAGTAAGTTAAGGAAAAGAAGTAATTCAATATAAAATAAATGTATAAAATAAAGTAGCATGTAATGAAGAAAAAAACCCTTGATATTATAAACAAAGTTCTGTCATGAAGAAAAATAATTCTCTACTAGCCAGGTCCAGTACAGTGTTACAACCAGTTTTTAAGCACAATTAAGTTATTAATTCCTCTACCTGACCTTGCATGATGGAGAAAAAAATTTTCTGGTTCAGGACAAAAAATAAGACTGTGTGTAATTTTACAGGCTTAAAGAAAATACAAGAGCCTCAAGAAAAAAACATATTGTACAAAAACAGCTATTGAATACAATATATACTCTTTATTTCTGTTGTGAGCTGGGGTCAACTGCCTCAATTGTGTCCCCTACCAACATCCAATGTCTTTCCAGTCTTTGTTGTGGGTGGAAAGTGTGGAAAAATAAATCTCAACATTGTGCATGCACAATTCATTAATAAAAAATACTTCATTTTGTTAGGGACACTGTTTCAGTCACAAACCCAAACCACAGCACCATACAGGCAGCTAAGAAGAAAATTAGCTCTATCTCAGGCAGATATGATAGAGATTTGAAGGGAAAATAAAATCTAAAAAGGAAAAGTCCACATGATTTTATGATATTCTTATGTACTTAAGACTATACATCCATATCAAAGTGCCCTTGACATTTAAAGACATTACTCTGAAATAGGGATTAATTTTCCAAGGTCTGCTATAAACATTACAGCAATGAGTTGCCCCTAGCAACCATGTGTCTTCTAGGTCTTCTTCTTAATACTGCAGTACCAAGAAAGAAAAAAATCAGTGCTAGAAAGCCACGTGTTTGTGAAGAGGGGAGACCATCACTGAATTGAAGTTTTAAATTTGAAGAGGCTTTCTTTCTACAATACTGTTTGCCTGCTGCCATGCCTTTCAACTTTAAACAAATACAAAAATTTGCACCACTTTGCCCTTTTCTTCACATATAAGGCTTCAGTCCTGAATATTTTTTATTATTAAAAATGGGGGGAAGCAGATTAATTGAAAATTGATAATGTAATTATCATCATTTAAACTCCTTCATTACCAGGTACTTTATATATCTTGTATTATGCAGATTTTTTCTAGTGAGAAAAAACATCCTCAGTACTTTCAGGAAATATTATTCAAATTAGGGTAAATGTTTTGTGCCATTAGATCTTATATGGAATTATATTTGCTATGATAATAAGTAATTTTCTTTTTCCTTTTTTTTCACAGTTAATAAAAATGTCACTATCATAAACACCTTCAGTATCTCTGCAAAAGTAAGGTGCTTGAAAAAACCCAAAAATCTTTGTAGAAAAAAAAATAAAAATCAGAATATTGAGTATTGTTCTGTTTCCAGGTTCTCTATTTAAGCTATCACATATTTTGTCAACCTTAGAGTGCTTCGGGTTAGGCAAACTTAAATTGCTTCAATGAATGATTTCATCATGAGAAGATACAGTTACATTATTAAACTCACACAGAGAAATAAGTACAGGTAGAAAAGTTCATTCAGAAACTAACCCTGGACATCTCCAAAGAAAAATCTGCTTTTTAGTATTCATTTCAAAGTTATCTGTATAATTGTATTCAAAAGAGAATTTTTTTGAATATTAAGTAGGTTTTTTATAAAATTTTGGATGAGGGTGTCACAAATTTGATCCAAATAAATCCAGCAGTGCTTTCATGGGTAAAAAGCTATAATTTCCAGCAGCAAACCCCTGAACAGACCTGTGTCAAGGAGCTGACATAAGAAAAGCTTGTTTTGAACAGTGCAATGCTCTTGCAAGCCTGCATAATATTAATATAAAAATTATTTTTAGTACTTCAGATTCACACTATGATTAAATAATATCCAGACCTGAGTATTAATAATACATAGTAAATCTTAGAGCTGTATGGGATTCTCTCCTTTGAAGTATATTTATATGTGCTGCACAGTAGCTATGAAATACTTTAGTTTCTCAGTGGGTAACATATCCTTTTAACATCTGAAAAAGAGACATTTCAGATATTAAATTTTTGTGGGTTTTTCCCTCTTTATATTGACATTTTTGCTCATGAAAGATAACTATTTCTTTTCAAATACAAGTGTAGTCCAATGGCAATTCTCCAGAACAGCTGTTTCTTGACGTATGCTTGTCAGTAAAGTTCCAAACATGGGGCATCCAAAAACAAATGCTTAAACACTTTGATTGAAAATTGGACTCAAGAAAACAAAGCAAAAACAACCTGCATACTAATGCAACAAATCTCAGTACACACACACATAAACTTTCAAGATGATGCCATCACACAGATTGGGGCAATATAATAATCCAAACACAGAATACTGTTTGTTGTTGTACAATTGATGTGAACAAAACAAACTTTAACGTGGCGGATGTTTTTTTTCTTTTAATCACTGTAGAGCTGAAAAAGTTATCTCTCTTACCATTGACAAGATCTTGAAGTGAGACACCCATACTGTAATAACACTATTATGCCACTATTGATTATAATAGCACAGTATCTTTGAACACTTTTAACTCTGCCTTTGAGTGCATTCTGTTTTTATGAAATGTGATTTGCTTACATAGGAAAAAAAGTAGTTCAAAAGTATATCTTCAAAAAAAAATTTTTTCAAAACTGTCACGCAGCTATTGCATTTATTCCCGTTACAATCCCATTATTTCTGTAGACTCTTCCAATACATTTTGTGCTCTTTCCTTCCAAGGGAAGACCAATGCTTTAAAGTATACTTTATCTATCCAGGAAATGAGTCTAAAACAAAAGGCCAATGCAAATTATAAAAATAACAAAAATCATGCTGGTTATCAGCATGAGAGCTTGTGTCAAACATTTCTCTACTAAGGCAGGGTCTATTTATTAACTACCTCCCAAGCAAACTGTACTTTTTCTGTGAGCATATTACACCCTTCTGCCTCCAAACAGAGATAAAATTAAACAAGTATATTATTAAATCACAATTTTCAGATATGTTATGCTTTTTCACTACAGCTAAAGTGTCAGCAATATAAGATACACTGCTAATACATGATAGGCTGCTAATATATGAGATATGTATCAAAGCTGTGGTGATCAGTTCCAGAAGAAATGATCATATTACAGAAAAATTCTAAAAGGGAACAGAACAGCAAACGAAGTAAAAAAAATCCCCCAAAAACCCATGTGTCCTGCTGACTCTGGACATGCCTTTGACAGTGACCATATGAACAAATGGAATGCACAAGCACTTCGATAAGACCAAGTACAGTGTCACAGTCAAACAAGTTCAAATCCAAACAATGTTTTTGTCTTTCATTTAATATAGTTACTATTATTTTAATTTTTTATTTTGACAATAGATTTGTACACTTAAAAGTCTATATGTTTAGTATCTTTTACATAAGTATACAAATATACATATTTTATCACCTCTAATGACATTAATTGCAGTCACAATTCATGAATTTCTAGAAGACGTATAGCCTAGGTCTCAGGAGTCAGCTTTCTCCCAAAGGAAAAAAAAAAAAAAAGTAAAAGCACAGCTAATTATTGACAGATTTTCCGTAGTTTTTCAGATTCCAATTTGAGTAGTAATTTAAGAAATAATATTTTCAAGAAAAAAAAAACCAATTCACGTCACTATAGAAAAAGAAATCCATTTTGGAAATTTGTAGGTAATCCATTGAGTAATTTTAAGCAAATATTGCACTTTTTTTTTTTTTTCTTTTTTTTTTTTAAGGGGGACTTTAGGACTATGATTTTTTTTTAATTATCTTTTTCCACTTTTCTTCCCTTTCTTTTCTCACCTTCTCCCATCATTTGTCCTTAATCTGTCCTGAGCAGAGTCTCATTGATGATTTATCCTGTATTATTCATCTACCAGAGCATCCTTTATGCTTTTCTATTTGCATTTCTAATTATTTTCTGGCTGATGTCTTTTTGTCTCAAAAGAGCAGGGAACTGCAGGTGTTGATGATAATACTTAACTTTAGTGTAATTCATGTTTTACTGCTCTGTAGTGGTTAGGGAACAGATGTTGAGAGTTGTTATGTTAGCCTAGGTACTTTATTAATTATTGTGCTTAATAAAAAATGAACTATACTAAAATAATCTCCTGTTTCTTTAGAGAGTATTCAGTGCACTAGTATATCTTCTGCTAGTGAGACATACACAGATGCTCACTGGAGACATGCAGCTCTATTTACTTTCAATAAGCAGCACGATGTGTTTTACAATGCAAAAATCCACCACAAAATTGATGAAAACTAGCACTTCTGTTATTGCACAATTTACTGGGACTTGATTAATTTCCTCCTGGATAGACCTGTTAAACTATTTCTATCCCAAGCTTTCTTTGAACAAATACTTATAATCCTGTTGCTGTAACAAAGTGGACATGAGCTGAATACTCAGCAATTATGAGAGATCTCTTCTGAAATCAGAGCACTTTGGAAACTATTTCAAGAGCTAGTTTGTCTTCCCTCTGCCTGAAAACGGCAAGGGTTTTAGATTTTTTTTTTAATGCCATTGGAGAGATGGAAATGGCCATATTTTAATAAAAATGTGAAAGAAGATGTGGTATCTGAGTCAGGATCAAAGCTTAGGTGTATTTGAAATTTGTAACTACTGATGAAAGGTGGTTCATATTACGTTATTTTTCTTCTCTGGAGCAGCTTCACAAGTCACAGAGGTTTTTCCTCTCTGCATGCCACTGACTGCACAATGCAGGAAACTTCCAAACAACCACACATGATAACCTGGGTATATCCAAGAAGTTCATCTATCTGCCTGTGGGCTTTGCCTCCTGGAGCACTTCAAAAATCTCCAGTAACAGATGCTAAGGAAACCTAATAACTCTAAAACTGTACAAAATATTACCATGTTATCCCCATGAAATGTTCCTGTTATTTTGTTTTGACACTGCTGCAGCTCAATATCTCAGGATCCATACAATAAATTTCTGCATGTGATTTTTCCTGTCTTTCACACCCCAAAGGATGGGAGAGGGACTATGTGGTGGGCAAGAGGGTTTAAATGCAGAAGACAGTCCCATGCTGCCAGTGTCTGGTGCCTTCAACCAGCACAGTCTGATGCAGTCCCTGGGGAAGTTGTGCACAGCAGTGCTACCTGACCATAAGTGGCCCTACACTTTCCACAAGTATAAAAAAATCTTCACAAAGCATACTACAATAAAAGCCTCAAACCTCATTGAACAAAAATCTCATGCTGTATAAAATATCACTCTTCAAAGACCATGGTACTGTGCTCATGGCATAACAAAATAGAGAGAAATACTGACATGGTTGTGGGTCTTATACACTTTTTTTGTCTATTTACTACTGAGTTCATCAAATGGAAAACTTTGTTGTCCATAAAACACTGTGTAGTTTAAGGCCTCAGACACCAATTAAAATGCACTCTAAAAGCACCAGAAGAACTTGATTCTGTTTTTGTGACTAATTTAGATAATAGTTTTCTCTCTAGTTCCCATAACCTGGAGAAATCATTTTGTCATTAAATTAAAAAAAATAATATTTTATAGAGCCTATATCTCTGGAAAATAAATTGTGTTTAATGGGTTTTCAGCCAAACCCCATGTGCCATTTTCATTTGTGGGGGACTGCTGACCCACATGTTCTTCATATCCAACTCCATCCCCCTGTCCCCACCATCTCATAAATACACACAAAAAGAAACTAATGCTAGGATTTCTTTTTTCCCAGGACTGAAGTACACCAAGATTCATTCTATAACTGACACACCAATTACATTGCATACTATTGTAAGGGCTACTTTAAAAGTAAAGTCCTCCTAGATATCTTGGTTAAAATACCTATTTTCCTTTTGTATCATGTATTTTGTAGGTACCTGCTTCATGTTGTATTCCTTTTAACGCTGAATTCTCTCCCTACACACACACCATTACTGCACCACACAGCACACATTCTCCCTCAACTTCTGGAGTACAATCAGAATAGAAATATTAGTGTGATTTTTTTTTCTGAATGCAACAACCAAGCAAAAGATGTTTAGTTTTAAGTTAGTCTACAAACCATTATATAATTCTGTGTCTGAGAGGATGACCTTTTTATATTAGTGTTGCACATAATATAAATTCCTCAATCAGAGACAGAAAAGAAGTAAGGCATTAGAATATTTTAAACTGGTACCAGACAAGACACAGATAACCAAGAAACCTGACAACAGAAGAATCCTTTCATCAATGAGTCACCACCCCATAAAGGTCAAGATGAGTAGAAGCCATTATTAATGAGTACTGTCTACACAGTCCTTCTGGAGAGAACAGACTGAAAAGAGATGCAAATGTGACTAACAGGAGTGTCTGTGCCTGCAGAGATGAGGAGGGACAAGTAGAAAGACTGAGAGAACTGGTGGACAACACCAGCCATATTAATGGTCATTTACAAACATCTTTGAAGGGTAATTTTTGACCAGGAGAGATGCCTGAGGAGAAAACAAATGTTACCCTAGCCTTCAAAAATGCAAAGAAGAAGGATCTAAGGCACTACTGGTCTGTCATCCTTGCCTAAGTCCTTGTAAAGGTGATGGAGAGCCTCATTCCTGAAGCCATTTTTATCCACACAATTGGTAAGAAGGTGGGCAGTAGTCAACATAGATTCAATAAAGATAAATCACATTTGACCAACTTGATTGCCTCCTATGATGAAACAACTGGCAGGATAGATGCAGGGAGAGCAGTGGATATTGTCTACCTTGACTTCAGTAAGGCTTTTGACACTGCCTTTCACAGCATCCTCAAAGGCAAACTCAGGAGGTGTGGACTGGATGAGTGGACAATGAGAACTGGCTGAATGAGGGTCA
>VZUI01044663.1:0-111653 GCA_013401135.1 Cettia cetti | reverse complement strand
GGGGCTCGGGCGGATCAAGGCGCTCGGCCCGTGGCGCAGCGCCGGGCCGGGCAGCGGGTCCTCGCCGGGCGGCGGGTGAGTGAGCGACCGAGGCGGGTCGGCGGCGCCGCGCGAGTTCGCTGCGGGGCCGGTGGGGACGGGCCTCCCGCAGGTGCCTCGGCGGTGGCCCGGTGTCATTTCCTCTTCATGCTGCGCCGGGCCCTGCCGCGGGGGAGGCGGGAGGTTGCGGCCATGGAAGTGCCGGGGGCGGCGAGTGCCGAGGGGGAGCAAGGTATGTGCGGGGAAGGAGCGCTGCCCCGGGGTTGTGGCGCCCGAGGGCGGTCGGGTTCGGCCGCTGTTCTCCCCCATCTCTGGATTTTCCCCTGGGCTGCGGGTGCCTTGTTTGTTCTGCGGCGGCTTCAGCTGCAGAGCAGGTGAGGAAAGGCAGGGCGGGAGGCTGGGGCTGAACAGCCGAGAGCTGGGCGTGTGGCAGCTAAATCATCGCCCCTGCGGCCCGACCGGGAGAAAGGTGTAAAAAAATTAAAGGGCTGTGAAATATTAGTAAGTGGTTTACTCGTATTGGTGAAAATATTTAAAATAGCTGTAATGCTGAAGTGCTTCAGAATATAAAAGTTGCAACGTGTGCTCGTGTAGCACTTAAGTCTTGTTCTCATTTTCCTTGTAGTTCATCTGCAGCTGGACCACAGAAGAGGAATGGATATGGGTAACCAACACCCATCCATAAAACGGTTACATGAAATACAGAAAGAAGTCAAAGAAATTGAACAGCAAGTGGCTGTCTTCAGCGGTCTGTCTACCGACCGAGATTACAAGAAACTGGAAAGAAGCCTTACAAAACAGCTCTTTGAAATAGATTCTGTAGACACCGAAGGGAAGGGGGATATTCAGCAAGCCAGAAAGCGAGCTGCCCAGGAAACTGAGAGGCTGCTGAAGGAACTGGAACAAAATGCAAACCATCCACGCAGACTGGAAATAGAGGCTTTGTTCAAGGAGGCACAGTCACTTGTGGAACGCGAGATCACATCTTTTTACAAAGGAGGAAACTGTATAAGTGATGAATTTGAAGAAGCAATTCAGGACATTGTGTTGAGGCTTACCCAGGTGAAAACTGGAGGGAAAGTTTCTCTACGCAAAGCAAGGTACCGCACTCTGACAAAGGTATGTGCTGTTCAGGAGATTATAGAGAGTGGTGGAAAGCAACAGCTGTCCCTGCCACTCTCTAATGATGCACATCCTTCTGTCTCCAAAATTAACTCTGTAATGTGTGATGTGAACAAAGCCAGAGGAACTCTCATTGCTCTTCTAATGGGAGTGAGTAGTAATGATACCTGCAGGCATCTGTCCTGTGTGCTCACAGGCCTCATTGCTGATTTGGATGCTTTAGATGTCTGCGGCCGCACGGAAATAAGAAATTACAGAAAGGAAGTAGTTGAAGAGATCAATAAATTGCAGAAATACCTGGACTTGGATGAAGAAGCAAATTCTACTCATGCTTATGATTTGGCACAAAATCAGTCCATTCTAAAAATAGAAGAGATCCGTAAGAAGATGAAGGAAGTTAATTCTTTACTTTTAAAAACAGAGAATGCTTCTGATTTGTATCTGGGATCCAAAGCAGAGTTGCAGGGACTAATTGCCAAGCTAGATGAAGTGAGTCCAGGAAAAAATCCCTGTATTAGAGAGGCCAGGAGAAGAGCAGTAATTGAAGTTCAGACTCTTATAACGTATATTGATTTGAAGGAAGCGCTGGAAAAAAGGCAGCTGTATCCAGAGCAAACTGCTGCTGAACATCAGTCTCATAAAGCAGTTTGGACTATACTTGGAAACTTGTCTCAGATTCAGCAAGAGGTGATTTCATTCGATGGAAACAGAACAGATAAAAATTACATGAGACTGGAAGAACTTCTTACAAAACAACTCCTAGCCCTGGATGCTGTTGATCCACAAGGTGATCAGCGGTGTAAGGCTGCCAGGAAGCAGGCAGTAAAGCTTGCACAGAATATTCTTTACTATCTGGACATGAAAACAGATGAATGGGAATACTGAAACAGCCGTGGCCTGACACAGAACAACATTTCTCCCTCTGGCACTTTATGAAGATCATTGGAAGCACATAATAAAGTGTTCTGTGCTTGCTGAAATCATGGAGATTGCATAAGCAGTTGACTTGGCTATATGTCTGCTATCCCACGCAGTCACCCACTTGCCATGGCAACTGTCAGTACACCATCAGCAATTCTGGTCATTGCTATAAGCAAAGAAGTGCAATTCTCTGAAGGAATGGCTTAATACTTGAGCAAATAGCTTCTTTTTTTTTTTTCTTTTTTTCTTTCTTGGTTTTGTTTCAATAGCCTTGTGCAATGTTCAGTGAATGCAGGTTTTTCAAAGACACAGAAACTTCCTTATGGTGCAGTACTGGCAAAACTATTTAAGGAGACTGGACATGAAAATTAGTATTCAGGCATGAGGCTCCATCCAGCAACTTCACAGCAGTCTGGATGTACTGTTAATGTGCTGTTATGATATAAAATACTAAGGGCAAAAAGCCTGCTGGCTTTTGGATTGTACTTGATTTATTCCATCCATCCTACCATCTAGATTTCTCAGTTAATGGAGCTATAATGCCAGCTGCAAATTAGTATTTGCATAGGCAAAGCAAATTATGTCAATTTTTGTAATTCCTGAGCCCTTTGATTTGCAAAACCAGGTCTTTTGTTGGTGGAAATTCTTTCAAGTTATTGCTTTAAGGTACTGAGACTTGGAGAGGAGAATCTGTATGTTTTTACCAAACAGATAAAGGGGATTTTGAGGATTTCAAACTGTCAGCCATAAACCCTTGAAAACTGCACTGAACTTTATTTAGTGGCTGCTTAGGTGTCTTTAAACTCTGCTGTTGCATCTGGTTTTCACACTTGGTGAAAACAGAGTTCACTTTGAAGTGAAATGTGCATTTTGGAAATATTTTTGTAAAATTAAGTGGCCAGCTATAAAGATGTCCCTAAAGATGTAAGTATGTGCTACGTGGTCAGGTGTGGCTTTGAGCATGTCCTGGAAAGACTTGTGGGAAATGTCTCTCTCTGCAACTCATTCACTTAATTGTTTTAGTAGCTTCATAAATAAGCTTGCTGGTACTGTTGTATGCACCTACCTTTTTATTTGTGGCTGCTAGTGCCAATCACATTTCTACTATAGCATGTTTTTTGGCATTTTTGAGAGCATGGCATTAAAATGATTTAAGTATATATAGATACATATAAAGATATTTTCAATTATGGATAATTTGCACTCAGCTCTTTCAGGATGAACTAGTGAATTATTGTTCTATAGGTGATGATTTGCACCACTTTAAGGAGTAAAACCCATTTCGGATGTTACAATAAATATTTTTAAGACCTATTTTGAATTGATTAGAGAAGACAATACTGTCTGTGAGAGACAAGTGCCTTTATGACACTGCTAACTTGCACCGTCATATGTAGATACAGGAACTGTTTACTGGCAGCTTGATACATTTGTAATCTTTGCAAACTGGATTTTTCAGGTATATATCTAATTTTGCTGTAGTACATGTCAAGCTAGCTTAATACAGTAGGTGACAGTTGCCCCACAGAGTCCTGAGAATGAGTGTCAAATTTGGGAAATACATATTCTGCTTAAAAACTAAAGCATTGGTGTAGAGGTGGGGGACTTTGGGCAGGTCTTCTGTGCCTATTGCTACAAGAATAATATGTTTGTTCATAATATACCATGAGATGTTGATTGAAGGCTGCATACCTTCAGAGTGTGAATAGATTTTGTTTGTGACTGTACAGGTGATTGCTTTGCAAATCTACTTGCCAAAACCGACTTAATTGAGTACAGTGCCTAAGGCACAATTTGGCAATGACAGAATGTTTGTTGGAGGATTCTTCCTGCTCCTTCAGAGACACAACCCCATTGAATTTAACTTCCTTCACTAAAAAAAGAATAAATTCCCCTAATTAAAATTCCAATCTCTATTTGAATCTTACATGGCTAACACAGGATATTAATAATGTTATACACCTGAATTATTTTACTCATTTCAAGCTCTCTACACATTTGAATTGCAACTTGTGATTTGCACTTACATTTTTAGGAAAGATAAGGATTTGATATTGTAAAGATATTAATCATTTTGCTTTAGTATTACTGTCGAGTCTGCAGTGGTTATGTGTAGTTTGTTTAAACAATTTAGTGTCTGTGTTCTCTGGCGGATACGTGAAGTTTTTTAAGTGTTTGAGCCTCTTATGTAAAAATCAGTAAGTACAGTTATCAGATCTGTTCTATTTTAAATGTGTCTTTTAGTTTTTCTGAATAAATTGTTATGCCTGCATCTCTAAGAATGCAAATGTGTAAAGTTAGTGTAATTTGACTGAGTAGAGTCCAGTAGCAAGATATTATGTGGATTAAGCTTTTTTCCTATGTTCTGTACTCCGATAAATTGACATTTAAAATTTTATGATAAAATCCTCATCTGGAACGGCATTAATTCAGAGTTTTTGCATGCATGAAAGTAATAAAATATATGTACTTAACCAAAAAAAAAGAAAAAGAAAAGAAAAAAAGAAAAAAAACCCTAACCAAAAAAGAAATGCACAGGTTTCTCAAAAATTTGCTTTTATGCTGAAGAATGTAATTTCTCTGGTTTTTTGTATCCAAAGATTGAGACACACATGACTTTTCTTTTCAATACAGCAGGCTAAAATAATGAACAAAAAGTAAATGGACCAAATGGCAATAGCCTGCATTTTAGTGCTATACTGAAATAGAATAACTTTTCTGTGTGCTGTGTTATGTACCTTAGAGCAGAGTTATGGAGTGGATATGCTGGGGGAGAGGTAATCCTGCATCATGATTCCTATCTGTCAAACGAATTTCTTTTTAAACTAATTTTCTTTAGTTATTTCAGTATTTACTTTTTGTTGTTTGCCACTCGGAGTGGTTTTTCTGCGATACCAGTTTGGAGAAGATTTTTGTTAAGTACAATTCTTACCTTTTTAATTTAACAGAAATCAGTGTCTGTGCTCCTAATGGTGTACCTGTCTTCAGTTGTTGCTGTGTAGGAGGTGACATTTGTGTTCACAGATCCAAGATTAAATATTGCAGTGTTACATTCATGATTATTAATACAAATACATTACTGCTTTTACTAGGTATTCATTTGAATGTTATGCCCTGATGCCTTTCTCTATTTATTTTTGAATGTGAGTTACCAGAATGTAAATTACTTTTGTCTTAGAGCAAGTGTTTTTATTAAACATGCGGACATAAAGCTTTTTTTCCCCCCTCCTTCTTAAAAGTTTGCTTTTTCACTGCTGTATTGATTAAAATAAAGTTCTTTGTGTGGATACCACTCCTACTTGCTAAATGTGGTGCCTGTTGGTTTTCTCTGCATTTCTCAGCAGTAGCTTTGCACCCTCCAGGGCTCCACTTGGATGATCACTGCAGCAGTGCTCGTGGCAGGTTCAGATCCTGCCACTTTGCTGTTGAAGGATGCTGCCTGAGCAGATGAGCTGGTGAAGCTGATGGCGTGAGCCTCTTCGTGCAAAGTCAGTGTGGATTGCTCCTTCAGCAGGAGCTCAGCTGCTCTGGTTTTGGGCTGTGCACCTGAGGCAGGTTCCCTGATTGCTCTGTTGGCTCGGTGTGTTTTTTGGAGATGCAGTGAGCCACGTTACTGGCTCGCTGCTGATGGAAATTGGGAATTGTCTTTCTGCCCGCAAAGCTGCTGGCTTTGTGCAGTTTCTGCTGCTTGGCCAACTCCAGTGAGCTGATTTAATCCAATAAAATGGGAGAAAACAAACAACAAAAATGGAGGAGGGGATTTAATGAGCCAAATTGGCTTAGAAATGTATGTGGGCCAGAGCTACTGCTAAATGAAGGGGTGGGTGGTGCAGCCATGGGCTAGGGAGCAAATGGTAAGAATTTCGGTAGCAGTAAGTCATTAGATCAACTTGCATAATTAAATAACTGGAGGAGGAAGAAGGAAAGGTGTCAACTATCGACTCCTACAAAGAAGAAGGAATTTTCTGCTTCACTAATGGGATATGATGAAGGCAATACAAATGAATCATGTATGGAAAATAAACCAGTAGCTTTCAAATGCACTTTTATGATCATGTCACAAGTGATCATAGAATCCTCCTGGAATCATTAAGGTTGGAAAAGACTGCCAAGGTTTGGTTTTGTACCTTTGTATAAAGTACAATCACATCAAAGTACTACACAGGATCTGGAAAAGCCTTACCCAGAAGATACTGGGGAAGAGCAGGGTTTATAAAGGTTGAATGTTCCCATAGGTAACAACTTCAGTGTATCGTCTTTCCCTTTTAACTATAGAGCTTATTTGAAGGAAATATCTTCTTCAAAGACCAGTCAATCCTCTGGGCCATGGCTCTAGATGTTGCTCATCCAGATGCTGACCTGTTTGTCTTGATTGCCTGTTTACTTGTCAAAGGAGAGAATTTATGTTGTAAGAATATTTTTTGTGTGTGTTTTGGTGCCTGAAATGGTTCACTGGAGAAACATATTTTATTGTATTATTATATTTATGTATTAATATATTTATTTTAGGTGTATCCTCTCCCTTGGAGAATTCTCAGCTGAGAACTTAAGAGTGAAAGGACATTAGTACTGAGTTCATGGATTGAAGGCCTGGGGGTTCAAGCTGGCTGCCAGCAGGAGATATTTAAATGGCAGGATCCAGGAGAACATTTCTGCTAGAGGAAACTGCTAGCAGAGACATGACCAAATGTTTTTCAGAGCTGATGTTTTGAGTGAGCTCTGTGTCTTCTCCTCTGCTGCTGCTGCTGAGCTTTCATTGAGAAAGTGGATTTTTAGGGAAATATTCCGATACACTCTTGGGCTTTGTGTTTAAATGAAACTGAAAAATAATGTTTAAAGCTTTTGCTGTGGTGGGGCTGACCTGGGTATCATTCTGATTTACTCTGTGAAACAGTGATGTCCACAATGCTTTCAGTTATATGGGTAGGCATCTACATGTCAGCTAAAAGCTGGTCTTTAACTGAAGAAGCTGAGAATGAGCTGTGCTTTTGTTGAAGTCTTTGCACAACACCCTTTCTCTACACCACCTGTTTGGTTCTGGGGACTGCCAAGTGCAGATGATTCCATGAGCTGCACTGCTTGACAGCTCAAAAAATAATGATGACCTTTTCTAAGCCTGCAAACTCTTCCTACAGGACATAAATTATTGCAGAGTTTGCCATTAGAAATGGAAAAGTACAATGAGTTTCTTAATTGGACTATTTCTCCTCAATTAGTTTTGCCAGACAAACTTCTGTGCCACAGGAGTTCCTTGTGCAACCTGTATTTCAGGCAGCTAATCAAAAGCATCTCACGAGGAAAGAAACACTATGATGCAGTGCAACATCCTTAGTAAGGTCCAGAACACATGCCCCAAACCAATCTGTGATCATGCACACCAAGAGTCCATAAGCCAAATCGAAACCCCAAAGAAGCAGAGAGACAAAAATGACTGGAGAAAAACAAAATGAAAAACTAATGTAATTGTCAATTTGACCAACTTAATTTAGTTTTGTTACAAAAAAGCAAGCAAAGCAAAGCTCCCTTTTGGCTTGGTGCAGTTGTACCTTGTCTACACCCTGCAGTTCCACATTGTTTTCCACCCTATGTCACCATAAGTGCTCCTCCCGGGCAGATGTAGCTGATAGGTGTTAGCCTTGGAGTGCCCTTGGGGAAGAGGGTGTCACCCATCTCCAGGGATACCATAATTACCTTCATTCTCTCTGAAATGTGTGGTGGTGGCAACTCCTAGCGCATAGATTATCAGCACCCCTTGCATAAGGCAGTGTGCAACATGAAGGTTATACCCTGTAATAAACTGGTAATTGGAAGGGGTTGTATAATAAATGCTAGCAAGTCTGAGTAAGATATCTTTTCTGTGTTTATGCCAAATTTATTAGGTTTTTAAAGAAAATTCTTCATACCATTTTATTCAAATCAACCTGGAGCCTGTGATCAAGCCTCTTACCTTCCAGATGCCTCATGTTAATACCACATAAAAAGGAGGTTTGAAGAGCTTCAGCGTCAATGGATATTTATGAATGGCCTCTGCTCACTTTCAGACATGTAGTAAAACCCAGACTTTCCAAAACACTCAGCATCTAACATTCCTACCATGACAAGTAAGGGCATGCTTTGAGAAGGAGCCCATCCACAGACCCAAACACTGTCATTTCTTGTCACAGACAAGCATAGGATCATCCCTGCAGCTAATCAAGAAGCCACTTAAAATGGCTTTGCCTCATTTCTCCAGTGAAAGGTTGTTCCAAAGCATCATTGCTGTGAGGACTGAGTAACCTTCTAATTTCCAGTATAAACATATTCATAGAAGCTTTTCTTCTCCCCTAGCATGTAGTCTGTAATATATTTATAGGCTCAGCTGAGTTGCCTCTCAGCTCTGGATTTGCTTGGCTACCAAGCAAATGCACCCAAACAGGCTGAGCTCCTTTGAAATCTATTCTCTGAATCAAAAATAAATTATAAGTAGTACTTTGAAATTTTTTCAGAAGCTTTTCCAGTTCTGACAAAAACTTCCAACTTGGAGTCCATACATGTACACTGTTGGATGTATTGCTGCAAAGGAAATAGAAAAAAAAAGTACTAATTTTAGTTGTAGCACTGCAATTGTTAAACTGAATTACCTATTTTCAGTACTTTCTTCAAGGCATTGTCTTCATGCCTTGAAAAGGCATGAAAGCTTGCTTTGCCATTTGAATATTCTAGCAATTGATAGTTTTGAGTTCAGAAGGGGATTAGAAACATTTTCAACCTCTGTTATGTCGGAGTGTTTTTGCATCAACAGTAGGTGTGTCGTTGTCTGAAGGAACTGCATGTGAATGGTTTTTAGATCAGAACCTCTCGCTGATGGTTTCACTCAACTGGAAATATGAGTTTACTTAGACAAGTGCAATAGTGGCTAAACTAGATTAAAAGGTTCTTCAGGGAGAGTCCACTCCAATTCATGTTAAAGGTCTTTGAAATCATCAGTTTAAACAGGAGACAGCTTAGTAAGTGTGGCCATAGTGCAGAAGAATGATTTACATTGCTTTCATGTATAGATAATGTTCAAATTTTCATTATTATAAGTATTAAAGTCTTAAGGAAAAAATCTAATAAACTCAAAAACATCTTACTCCACATATATACACAAGTGGACATGCATATGAGTTGTGCACTGTGGTTTTCAATCTTCTTCAAGTTATAAACTCCAAAAATGCATGTGGCTAATTAAAATCTGCTGACCACTGTTGCTTCTTGGGAGCTTCTAAAAGTGCCAGGGATCACTAGGAGTCTGCAGAATACCAGCTGGAAAGATTACTGACATGCAGTATAGCCAGTGGCTGTTTCAGAAAGCCTCAGAACAGCCTCATTTCAACTCAGTGTTTTGGAACATTTCTCAGCATCCCTGTTTTCAAAGCAGAAGCCAATTTATTGTCTCCTTTGTTTCTACAGAGCTATTGTGTTTGTGCTGTATTTGTCTCTGTCTTTTCATTAATAACCATTAATTCAGTTTTGTGGCAAATTTCATCATATCTGGTCCATCTTGTTCGTCCCAAGCATGAGTTTCTTCCTGAGTTACCAATTCTTTTGTGGGCATTGTTTTTGCCGCTTCACTGATGGCTGAGTTATTTCTCTGTCCTGGTGCAAATCTCACAACTAACATTTAGGGTGCATTTCTCTGGAAAAGATAAATTTTCCTCACTTGGTCAGACCTGGAGACACTGAAAAAATATATGTTGTCCACATGAGTCACTGTGTTATGGATCTCTGGGAGTCAGGTCCTGGTGGCTGAGAAGAAGCTGTTTGAGATATAAGGCAGCTGGGAGGACTTTTATGAGCTTCATTCCTGGTACAGATAAAGAATGTTAAGGAGGTTGCAGCAACAAATGAGAAACCACGAGAAGGCAGAAGAACAGCCAACAAGGTGATAAAAAATACTGATATTGCTGATATACTCAGCTGATGGAAGATAGGAGACAAAATGGAGAATGGGATGGGGCTCCAGGAGGCAGCAAGACAGCAGGGCAGGGCAGGTCCTGAGACAAAATCCAGGCTCTGCCAGGAGTTCAGATCACAAGAAAAAGCTAGTGCTAAAGCAGGTGTGAGGGTAGGCCAGGAACTCAGCCAGAGGGTAGGGGTCAAGGCCCCAGGTCCAAATAATCAAGGATAACAGTCAAAGGTGACAATGTTTTAGACAGACTCTGCTAAGCAGTTAGGGGACCACAGGATAAGGCTAAATCATAGGAAATTTGGTGTTGGTCTCAGGTCACAAAGATGCATTCCTATTAGAGAGCAAAGTCAGCTGCTGAATATCTCAAGGACCTGAGTGTGGAAAAGGTCTGGACCTTCAGCAGGTGTGCAATTTTTGATCACATGAGACAAATTTATCCACACACCTGTACATCCAAAGTTCATCATGCAATTGCATTCTGACTTCCTTACTATGGGATGATGCTCTATGGGATGATGATTTATAGGATGATGCTGTACTAAGGACTAACAGATGGACATACTGAGGACTAACAGATGCAATATTTATATTTAGATGCCAGTTGATCTTGACCACTGAAGCTGTACAGAGCTTCATGTGGAAATTTGAGTGGTCACTTCCAGTACCCATTTCAGTTTTGACACTACCTCATAGAGAGCTTTCCAGAGTGTTTCTGGCTATCCCTGTGGTATGGACACAAAGGTGATGAAGCTGTTCTTAGAATGCACCAGAGACAATATCTCCATCACAGAAAGAGAAACATTACTGTCATTGCAAAGGGGAGTACAGATCCCCCTTGGAGACATCATATGCACTTTTGGTCATTCCCACTCAGGGAAGCTTAATGACCACAAGAAATGCAACACAGACCAGAAGGGTGAAGGGCCTGCTTTAGTGGAAGGCAGTAAGAGTTGAGTTTTGCAGCCCAGAAAAGCATGAAAATTGAGGGGAAAAAAAAAAATCTAAGATTTTTCTCTCTTAATAGGTTAAGTGTCAAAGATGAAAGAACAATTACTTAAGCTAATGGATGCCGTGGGCAAAGATACAAGTAGATGGAAATAAGCCAGGCTGAAAATGGGAAAAAAAGACAATTTCTGAAGGAAGCTATATGAGTTGTTGTCTTGACTTGATTACCTCAAAGATACCCTTGAGTCCTTCAGTATCTGCCTCCTTAAGTCTTCTGTGGATGTGCTAGTATATGTCGCATATTTCTATTTAGCTTACCCTGCTTTGGAAATAATGTCCATTTCAGAGCAGCTGTAAGGTTCTGTTAAATTCTTACAGACAAGAAGCCATCCTATGATGGTAATAAAAAGTTATTCAGTATTTCTTTTGAAACTCCTTATTCAGTATCTGGCTTCACATTTATATAATTTCCTGCAAATAATGTAAATCCTACTCTGAGTATACCATCACTGGTTTCATCACAGCCTCAGCAGATTTCACTGACATTGGGAGTTTGATTTTAGAGCAACCCAAGGGAGCTCAGGCTGTTTTTGTTCCTTGTTCCTAATTGGCTCTGGAGACCAGTCAGTGGGAGAGGCTGCACCATACCCACTAAGCAGGGTGTTAAAATTTAGATTATCATCTCTAACATGCCTTCACTGTCTGTGTGGGAGTACACTTTTCAGGAGCCCACAGCCACCAAATGAAGGTATTTGTTTCATAGGAACCCGGGAAGCAGAAGTCTGGCAGACATTAAGTTACAGAATTAGAGACTTAGACAACAAAAGAATTAGTAACCTGGGAGAGATGCAAGGAGAGCATTTAATGAAAACCTTTGCATTAAGAGAGGATTAATATCAACAGATCATGAGTGACCAATATTTGTGTAACCTTTTCAGAGAATCCACATCCTCTGCTGGCAGCCTGTTCTAGATCTTTACTTCTATAATTAGTAAATTTTTTCCTAACAGCTTGGCTTTTCATCTAAAGATTTAAATAGTGCTGATTTTTTTTTCTTTTACTGTATCTTCATGAGTCTGGAGAGTAAGTAATGGTTACTAATGAACAACTAATCCTTTATTATTCACAGAAAATAGCTGCTTCCTCAGTTCCCCTTTTAGCAATTGCTTTTATAGACTAAGCACCCAAACAGCTTCAGTATTCCATCACAGAATAACCCCACATTATTTACATTTCTGTTGCTGAGGTGTCTCTCCCATATATGCTCACCATGGGCCTATTTCTTGAAGTACTATTCCCAAAAATGGACACGGGACTACAGCTGGGGAGTCATTGGCAATTAGTAGCATGGCATAATTGCCTTTCATATTTTAGCTATTACAGTCCTATAAATACAGCCAAGAACACCTTTCTTGCAAGAGCGTCACAGAGTTGACTCACATTCAGCACAGGATCCTGCCTAAGCCCATCTGATCTCACCCATCATGTGCAGGACTCCTGGCACTGGTTCCTGCCCCTGGCCTGCCCACAGCAAGGGTGAGGGCTGTGCTGGGCACATTTCAGCTATTGGATCTGAAACCTCCAAATGAGGCCTCATTCAGAGATAGTTCCCAAACATCTTCTGAAGAAAAAGAACTGCTCTAGCAGAGCACCCATAGAGATGTACATACTCACTAGAAACTTTTCATTTTGCTAAGCCTTCTCCTTATTCCCACACCCTTCCTTAGTGTTACATGTTCAGCTGCTGAAAATAGGAGTGCCTTCTGCTTTCTGGCATGCTCATCTGCTCATGCAATCAAGAGAACTCTCTCTGGGGTTTTATAGGCTTGTGTAGCTCTTTGGCAATGGAAACATTCTCTTCCACATAGTCTGGATTATGGCAGACAGAGCATTGTATCACTTATTAGTGATTGCCAGGCTGTGTTTTTTAGGAGAAGCTTTCTCTGTGCACTCTGTATTTCTGATCTGTGTTCTAGCTTGGAAAGGAACAATGTTTAAAAGGATGAAGGTAGATGTGGGTGGTTATCATTACTACAGGCATGGGAAAATCTGTTGATATCTCCAGCCCCCTGGAGTTGCTGGTTCCTGGGTTAGTGCTTAGATATTTCTATTTCATCAATACCCAGCACAGTGAGGAATTAGATTGGTGACCCTGGGGAGAAGGGTAGATGTTTGTGCATGACTTCAGTGCCTGCCTCAGTCTGAAGCCAAGGGCTGAACTGGAGTTTCCAGCCTGACTTCAGTGTCCTGCCACAGCTCCAACCCTGGGTGCGTCTGCATAGAGGCACAGCAGAGATAAGCCACCACTGCAGAGATAAGCCACAACTGACAGCAGAGCAACCCTTCCTAGGGGTAAGGCAGTTCACAGATCACTGAACCTGTTTCCAATGTGTGTTTTGAATGTAAATATTGGAATGTCAACTTTGGTCTCTCCAAGGCCTTTCCATGAGATTTTCACCTTCCTGCTCAAACACCTGCACTGCAATTCCCACTTGTGATTGCCAGCTTTAGCTTAATTCCAGACTCTCCCTCACATGAAGTCATCTTGTAGGAAGAAGCTCCTTCCCCCCTCCCATTGGGGATGCAAAGGGCATCAGCCCACCTGGAGAAACACAGGACTAAAAAGTCAACCCCAGCTCTTTTTGAGACTCAGACTGTGGAGACTTTGTGTAGGCAAAAGCCTCTGAATGTGGATGAAAGCAACCCCTTCCCTCACATCAAAGCGTTAAAACACTTAATTTCTTTGCAACAGGGACTTGGATGCTTCCAGGCATTGTATGAGCTGCTGGGTGTGTTGGGAGTGTCTGCTGTCTGCCTGGACCATTGTTCTTTTCTTCAAGACAGCACATCACTCTCTGCTGTAGGCTACCTCATCTCTTCTCCTCTGTGTAGGTGGAAAACTCACCCTGACAACACCTTGCACTGTTTTGTGCTGCTCCTTGATTTTCCTTCTGATTTGGTATTTGCTGTGACCTTTTAATCTCACCAGGATGACTCTGCTTTGAAGAAGGAAGCCACATGGTCCCTTGGTTGAGGTGTCACTGCAGTTTGGTGGAAATAGGTTCTGTTTGGGAAGGAAGGGGGAGGCACAGCACCAGCTTTCTATTTCTGTACATCCCTCCAGATCCTTGCTCTCTGCTGTGCATGGCTGCTGCCTTGCAGGGTATGAGAAATTCCATTTCTTCTCTGCTTACCCATTGTGTCTGACATGGTCCTGTGTTTGGCCACTAGATTTGTGCCTAGACCCCTAAATCTCAAGAGAGTCTTGAAAGAAAGAGGACACAACCTAATCTGTTGTTTTCTGTCTATAACACACTGTTTCTGTGTATGACACACTTCTCAAAATAAGCTGCAGTACTTATTGGCTGCTGTACTGTCACAGGGTGCAGAACAGGAAAAGCAGTTCCTCAGCTTTCATCAGGGCTTTTATTGCCAATCTGACTTGTCACTTTTCTAACTGAAAGCAGCAGGGCTTTTACTTCTTTGCTGGCTTCACCTTTTTGCAAAACCACCAGGAGAATAAATAAAACAAACATGGCATTTTGGTGGTGCAGGAAGTCAGAGGGATTATTGCATGTGGATTTGTAGGGAACAGAATTCAGCTCCTTCACTTGTCTAAAGAACCCAGCTCTGACTTTCATCCCTAAACACATGGTTCTCCAAAGTTATCTGGAATGCAGTTTTGCAAAATCCTCAGCCTCTCCTCACTCAAGTGGCGTGGCCTGTGCAGAGGGAGAGGAGAACCTGTCTGCTCACAGTGCCAAGAAAGCACTGGCAGATGTTTAGAGGGTGCTGATATGTCTTCAGCCACTGGTGTTAAATTCCTGAAGGGGTGAGGCTGTGAGGGGTCTGATAAATAGTTCAGGCAGGGCACTGCAGCTGCTCTCATCATGTGCCCAGTCAGGAAAAGACTGTGATTTTCCAAAAATGAAACACCAAAGTGGAAGAAGATTAATGTGTCTGCATTTTTCAGACTGAGTATATTTTTTAAATACAACTCATGAACATAAATGCTGTCAATGAAGGGGTTTTTTTAAAAGCCCTTCACAAATGTAAATATTAGGAGAAGCACCAAGCAACTCAGTGAGCAGAAGGAGATTTAGGTTAATAGAGCTCCTTTCAGAAAATATCATGACACTAGTGCTTAGCTAGCTTTTTTTTTTTTTTTTGTCTCTGGTTGTTTCTGGCTTATAAATGCAAACTCTATTCTTCAGCCAGCAAAGTCATTTGTATGTAGAAACCCATGCACAGGAGATGGCATGAAAGGACAGACGGTAACACCATTATGACCTGCTTAGCAGAACAAACACTGCCTGGGACTGTGAGCTTTTACCTCAGTGTCAATATGAACTGAAGACCCAATCTAAGCCAGTGCTTACTGCCCAAGAACACCCTGTATCAATGATCAAACAGTGGGAGATTTGCCTTACAACAACAAATAAATATATGCATGGCCAGAGGAGAAATGGGCCATAGGAAGTCTCAGTCAAAAATTTGATCCTGAGTTTCTGCTGTGTGTGGTACTGGTGTGTACTTGTGAATCACAGTGTGCTGACCTGGGGGATTTGTTCTTCCACTGCTATTGGTTTAGCATATGGAGAAGGGCAGCACTTCCAAGAATCGCTGTCCATCTTGTTTGTATAGCAGGGAAAGCAAATGAAGGCAATTGGAGGCCTTTGGTGGCACGATAGGCAGAGGGACACACCCTGGGCACCCTTCCAGCTGCTGGGCTCTATCTCCAGCAAACAGCTCCACAGCTGCTCGGGGTGAGCACAGCCCCTTCTCATGAGATCAGCCCGAGCAGGGCCAGGCTTGTGCCCGGGCACACAGCTCAGCCACTGCCCAGGCACTGCTGGCAGCCCTTCCAAGGACCAGAGCCAGCACACACACACCTGGCACTGGGGGGATTGCTGCCTGCTGACCCTGGCTGTGGCAAACAACACTTCTTTCACATCCCCTCCTTTAACTCAAGCCTCCTCCCAAAATCCTCCCATCATCCTGGTCTCAAGCCTCTCTGCCGGCCACAGTCTGGCAGTGTCCCACCTAAGATTGCTGACAACCAGCCATTTGTCCTGGTGTTGGCTTTGTCCTTTAGATTCAAAATCACATCCTCTCCTTGTGTTTATGTGGCAGCCTGTCCCAGCATAGTCTGTGTAGGGTTTCCTTGGGGTATTTGTCTTCAGGCATGTGGGCACATTTCACCAGCCTGCATGCTCCTCAATAAACAACTTTCTCACTGTTTCTCCAAAGGTCTCTCATGTCTCACCAGAAAGAGCTTTATCTGTGCACTGATTCATTCCTGGCCACTTTGCCTACTGTGATCTCTGGTCCATCTCTGTGAGTTCAGGCTGTGTCACAGTGGCCACCTGAGGTATATTAGATAACACTCACACAAAGGTGTCCCTGCCCTCCACTGCATCCCCACTGCCCTGGGACAGCCCCAGCCTTGCCTCTGCAACACCAACCTGGCTGCACACAGCAGCTAGTGCCCAGGGCACTGAGAAAAGTAAATCCTCTTGCTCCTCCACAGGAGGCTGGAAAACTGCCCACTTTCTCTGGAGATCCTGAATAAAAGCGGGTAGGTGTGAGAGGTGCAGATGCTTTAACAGGAATGTTTTTTCAAGAACCAGCCCTACTGTCTGGAAACGGCGCCAGAGTGTTGTGTTTGCTGTTTCTGACTCAAGGAAGAGGGATAAAAATAGGCTTGTACAGAGCTTACCACAGAGGGTGTACTGCTGTCACACTGGTACTGGCACACAGCACTGCTTAATGTTCATTTACCTTTGTTGATATTGCATTCCCTAATTTTTTACCCCACCAGTTTTCACTCTCTCTAGCTTAGTATTTAATGCTTGAAGCATGGATTTTTCTTCTGACCTTCTTCACAGCACAGAGTGCACGTACCTGGTACCCTCCTGATGAGGTGAGTCCAAATTTAGAAGCATTTCCTTGTGAAGCAAATGACTTTTCATCTGATGAGAAGCACCTGGCTGAATAGCTGAGTGATGATTTCCTTCTAGACCTTTCTCAGAAGGAAAAAGCAGCTGTTATCCTTGTGCTGACTAATCTCAAACAACATAAAAATCTAGCAGTTATTGATCTCCTGTAGTTAACTCCACAAATTTTGGCAGTAAGCAGTAGAATTTTTTTAACATCCCTGAATAAAAGCTAAGAAGGGAGGCAGCAATTTTCCATCTCTCTGCCAGCACTGATCTGCCTCAGGGACTTGGCAGGACAAGTGACAGCCAGGCCTGACAGGCCTGTCTGCAAACAACATGAGATGGTAGAAGGTCATTTAGCACATTAGCTCCCCCTGTGAGGAGACAGGGCTGCACTCACACTCCTGCTGCGGGCACCAAGTGGTTGTGGCTCCGGGCTCAAGAGGGAAACCCACATTCCCTGCATAGCCACGGAGCTTCTGAGAGCTCTGGTGTGAGATATTCAGAGCAGTCTGGAAGTGGGCAGGCATGGCATGGCAGATAACCACTGGTTCACTTGTTTCCAGGAGTGTCTTCTGCGATGTCATGGTCCTTCTGCCCGGGGTTTTAATTCTCTGAGGATTGGGTCTTTTCATTGTCCAAGCTGTGGCTCCATCTGTAGTCACATAGCCAGCTGAGTATTTGTACTTTTGAGTGCCAGGTAAGAGAGACTGGCTGAAGGGAGAGAGAGCAGAACATTGTGTAGTTGGATGGATAGGAGGAAGAGGAGATCTGGCAAATGTCAGGAGAGAATGATGAGGATGAGCAATCAGGTAAAGCTGGGAAGAAAAAACAAGGCTCTTCCTGGATTTTTCCCCATCGCTGAAATCTGAAAGCATTCACATTTTTAATGTACTTTTGAGGAATAAACAAAAGGAATTTGGTGCCTGTCCTCTGCTTTAGATGCATTTAATTATTTTTTGCACATTCAGCTGTTAACAAACCAGCCAAGGCTCATCCTGGTGGCCCTGCCTGCCACTCAGTACAGCAGCAAGAAACTCCCTGTTCCCCTTTGCACTGCTGCATTCAAGGGTCTCAAAGCATTTTTGTAGACAGGGCACAGTCTCTTTTCCAAGGAGGAAACCACAATAAAAGGAGAGGAAGTGATGGGTGCAAACTGACATGGTGTGCCTCCATGATCCTTCAGCCTAGAGAGGATGGAGGATGTACCAGGGTCTTCCAGTGACCTGGGATATCCAGGCCCCATCTCTCCTGGTGTGCTATCCACTGCAGATGTCCTTTTCTGTTGTTCTCTGCAATGAGAAAGGGACTCAGAAACACCAGCTCTGTATAAACTAGAAGTTTACCTCCATGTCCTGAGCTACACCAATAAATTTGTGTTTTCCTTTATCCTGTTTCTGGCATTTTCTGCACTGTGCTTCCCATCCACACTTACATCCTTGAGATTAGGTTCCCATTTTATCCACTGCTTTTTCCACCCTAAAGCTTTCTGTCTCCAAAGCCCCCAAGGAAAATGTTTGCAGTGATTCCTTAGTACTGTAAGCAACAAATGTAATGTCTCTTCTGGTTTTGAGACAATGCTGTAACTGTTCAGGAGGCTTCAATCAAGCAGCCAAATCAGTGGCAGACATGACAGATGCTTTTCATCAGTGTTTAGTCAAGGTATTTAGGCCTATCAGTTTCACAGACAAGCAAGCCAGCACCCCACAGCAACCCTGGCCCCCTCATCCACTTTCCTTGTTCCTCCAGCCTTTCCAGCTCCTCCCAGGGTCCTATTGAGTAACATGGGGCATTACATGTGCCCCAGTGGCTCCAAATGGAGGGACTGAGTCCCAGGCACTGGCAAACTCACCCTTGCCTCAGTGGCATGGTGGCCAGGAGGCTCCATGGAGCCCTTGGGATGCTTGAAAGAGGGAGCACAAACTGTCCCTGCCTCCGCCCATTTGCACTTTTTACAGGTTATCAGCCCTTCCATAGATTTCAAATTGAGGATTAGCAGAGAGCTTGCTGAAATAGTTTATGAACATGTTCTGGGGGTGCATTAATACTCCTGCAGCCAGGGATTGACTCTGCAGGGTACCTCTGCCACCACCAGCTCCTGAAGACATCTCCCTCATTTCTGTCTCACCTCCATGGAAGTCAGGGCTGTGCCTTTCTGAGATGGCTTGCAGCTGTTTGTGTGAGCTCATGGAAAGAAGTGCAGTCAGTTATCAAGTCAGAGCTTACAGGGCTGGTACTTGCAGGGTTTGGCTTGCATGAAGGACACGGTGTTTCAGCTGGCAGGTTTGTTTCCAGTGTTGCATTGATGAGAAGCAAACACAAGCTCTCAGCCAGTCTGCATCCGTGTGAACAGAAATGTCAGGGGACACAGGCTCCCTTCCTTTGCCTATGAACACCTCAAGCTTTTTGAAGAAGAACAAGGTGTTGGCTGCTGGCTCTGCTGGTGACACTCTTCTCAGAGGCAGTAGGAAACTCTGGTGCATTGCCATATTCTTTGGTGACCTTGGTGAGGGAGGATGGTGACCAATGATACCATGACACATTACTGGAGGTTGATGTGTCCCAGTACCTCCTGAAGATTTTTTCTCACTGGGGAAGCTGGGCTACTCAATACCCATTTAATTAAACTCTGGGCATGACACACAGCCCATTTATTTTTCCTTACTGGTAATTCTACATGAGGCAGAATGTCACGAGCTTGAGTCCCAGCAGATACCTGTCCACAAATTAGGAATAACTCTCTGCTGCCGGGGTCAGAGGCAGAGACTTTGGTTTGGGCTACTCAGGAGTCACACCAAAGTGCTGCAATACTCCCTCTGGTTTTCACAGTCTGTGAATAATACCTGGCATTGTGAGAGTAATTTAAATGGGGTCATGAGGGCAGGCAATGGATGCTGTTAGCCCAGATCTATCCTGATTCTGGGGGACCCCAGTGGCATCAGAGTTGGGGAGAGGTCCAGTCTTCCCTGCTTTGGGCATGTGCCCAGCCATGTGTTTCATGCTGTGAGGTGCTTGTACATCAAATCTGTGAGGTCAACTCTCATCCCTAAGAAACACTATGTGTCCTTTCAGATGTGTCCCTGTGCCCCTCCACGGGCCACCTCTGAGGTTTTCAGACCTTGAAGGGCTTTGCAGTGCAAGCAGTGAACTCTGAGCTGTAAAATCAGGCAACTATAAAGTGAAAATTGAACAGAAAAAAGTGTTAGGTCAGGAATTTTCCAAACCAGTCAAAACATGGAGCAGAGATCTGCTGTGCAAAAGTAATTGTTTTCAGAAGGCCATGTGTTCAAAGCAGAAATGACAAACAGAAATAACTTAGATAATACACGTAAAATTGACTTGAAGAGAAACTTAGAAGTGTTTTCTTTAAGAGAATGGACAGAAGGCATCTCTTGGAAATTCGTATTTTGTCCATCTCAGAGGGACTTTGGGGAAGCAATCAAAACCAAAAGCCATCTGAGCAGAAGAAAACTCCACACAGGCCCAGCAAGAGCTGCATTTTGGCCCATCTGAATGAGCTGACAGATGCAGTTAATAAAAAAGCTTTGCTTTTGGATGCTGAAAAGGGGATAAGTTCTGATGTATAGACTGCAGGAACGATTCGTGGGAAAGCTAGCACGATGAGTAAGAAATGTGCCTACATTTAATGGGGATTTTCAAAAGGAAAGGGTGTGCTATACAGTCCCCAAACTTTGTTTTGTCAGCTGGATTTGAAACACTGTGTTTGCTCAGTGGTAATGACTTCTGTGAGTTTACTGTAATGTGGGACAGCACACAGGCATGTTGGTCAGCCTGAGCCAGAGGAGCTTCCCAAAGGATGATGCTGCAGGACCTGGCCTGACATGACTGCTGGGTGAATCAGCAACTCAGTGGCTGCAACCTTCCCAGGGAGAGAGAGGCAATGCTAAATTCATGGGCTGCTGATCAGAGGGAGAGGGTGTCTCCTTGTCTGCATCATAGACATAGGGACTGATCTAAGTTGCAAGGGATCCCTGAAGGTCATCTCCCCCAGCCTCCTGCCCAAAACAGGCCTGACTCAACTCAGATTGAGGTGCTCAAGGCATTTTCCAATTGGGTTTTCTCCAGGGATGAGGAGTCCACCTGTTTCCATTCCTCTACTCTAGTGTCCCATTATTGTAATAGTGAAATATTGTTTTGTTATATATCAGCTTGGATCAATATCTTCCTCTGTTATAAAGAATGCTGCCTCTTCCATTTTTCTAGAGAGAGTGTGAGGTTTTAGAGGGATTTCTGTTTTACCCCCCAAGGAATAAAATAAAGTAAGATTGTCCTTGATGTGGGTTTCCTGCAAACAGTAGCATAATGAATGCTTATTTTGAAACCTTATCTGATCATGCCCTAGGAGAGGAGTGAGAGATGATGTTTTAGAGACTAAATTTAGTTATTTAAAAAACAAAGATGAGCTTCTTTCTTGCTTCCTTCTGGGAAAGATAAAACCATGGCATACTGTGTATAAGTTTTGCCTGCAGTTTCTCCCGAGAACCAGAGATACATAGGAACACAAAGAAATATTTTAGTAATTCTTATTTTGTATTCTGGCAGCAGCCTCTGCAGCTGTTCTGGTACAAAGTCAAACCTCAGGCTGCATTATGACTTGACAGGTGCTGGCCCATGCAGGTGGCAAAGTAGAGTCATTCTACATTAAAACTAGATATCAAACAGAATGAGATATTTTTAAAATAGAAGTCAGTTGGAATTGTGGCCCTCTGTGGAACAGGACCTGGACATACCCTCCCCAGAAAGCAAGTTCATGCCTGCTGTCCTCAGTGGGAAGAGCAAATGTTCTCCTTCCCTCTGTCAAAACCTGTAGATGAGTGCAAGGGAAGGTGGGAGCATGGCCCTGTTTCCACCAGGCATTCAAGGACAAGATCTCACTTCTGGATGGAGTGCTGAAGGAAGAAAGAGGCTGCTCTTGCTGGCTTGGCAGAGGTCAGGCAAGAATCTCATGTTTTCTCTCCAGTGCCAATAGAAAGGAATCAGATCCAGGCTGCAGCTCAGTGGATATAACCTGGCTCACTCAGTGTATGATTCCAGAAGTCATCCTCAACTGCAAATCTGGGGGAATTTTATGTATTTATGAATATTAACTGTGGGCATCTCTGGTTAATACACAAATGAGGATTTTGCGGTGTCTTTTGAAATCCATAGGCCTTTGGTTCTCTGAAGCATGGAGGTGTGTCCTTCCTGTCTGGAGGGGATCTGGAGCTGTGAATGATCTCCCAGGCCCATCCTCCCTGGATGGTGGGGTGTCCCCCACCTCAGTGCAACTCCTGGCCTGCTGAGCCCCACTGAGTGCCACAGTGTGTGCCCCAAATGCACCTACTGAAGTGAAGATCCAGAGTGGACCAGTCTACTTTATCAGACTGGTGGGAATGTAACACCGAGGATACACCTCCCAGAGCAAAGGAACATTTGCAAATTAAGCAGAACGCTTCTTTTTAGGAAAAGAGTGATGAACGCAGGGATGGCCCCGGTACATTTTTGGAGGCAGCTGGATGAGGAAAAAGCAGGGCTTAGCCATCAGGTGGCACTCTGAGCATGCTGTTCAGCTGAGATGTCACTCACAATGTTCCTGGGATGGAGGAAATTCCTTCAATTCAGGAATATGACAAACTTCATGAGCTGTGATTCATTTCAGGTTAACTCCCTTTCTTTATTCCTGCAAAATTAATCATCCAGCTATTGCATTGTTTTAATACACAAGAGTCCAAGAAGAGAAGTACAGAAACGACTTATTTTCCTAAAGTTTCTTTATCTAAATATTTATTATGTGGCTTAACATTTTTGCCAAAGTAGAATAATTCCACTATTTGATCTCTAGTAGTAAACTAGCATGTATTGGCATTGGTTCTGAGTTTATGCCTGTCTTTGTTTTAATCTCCTATCATCAAGCTGATCTCAAAATAGGAACCTGAATTAATGATCTCCAGGGTTTTTTTTTACATAAGTCCTTTCTTAACCTTTTCAGCCATTTAACGGTATTTACAGTATCTGCTATTGTTCTGCTTGAGGTTTCACTTGGGAAGAACTTTACTTAGAGCTTTTTTTTTTTTTCTAGAATTACACATCTAAATAAAAATATAATATTTTAAATGTCTTCCTGGTTTGTTCCTTGATAATTTTTCAGCAGTAGAGCATTTTCAACTTTGAAATACCAGCAGTAGTTTATTATTAGTGTGCTGGTTCTATGTTCGTGCTTCTACAGGAAAAATTGTAGTGACAGCAATTGAAGGGTGAAATGAAAGAACTCGTGGTTAGCACTGCAGAACAGCACTGCAGACTATAAAATCTCTGTTCTGCTGCTTGAAGCCAGGATTTTGTAACTGGCATCAATGGGAGAAGATCAGGCTCTGTAGCAGATGGCAAATACTACTCACACGCAGAAGACAGCAGGGCTGAACGGTTTTTGCACAATATTCTCCCCTTCTGCCCAGCATATTTGTAAAACATATTTTTTAACTTTTCTGACCTACTCACCACAGAAAACAATTTAATTCCTTACTCCTGCGTCATCTGACCCTGATATTTAGTGTATTCCCTGCCATTCATGGCTCCCATCCCCAGAGCCGTGAACAAAGCCGTGCTTGTTACAGGGAAAAGCATGAGCTCATCCATTGTAATCACCCGGCTGCTTTAGCTGCTGCTCCAAAGGAGGTTTTGTGGCGATTTCTGAATGCCTTCAGACAAGCCAGCGCTGGATAAACTTTGGTTGAATCTTCAGGGAGCAAAACTGAGTGGATTAAGTGTTCGTGGCTGCTGTAAGAATAGGTTTTCTGAACGCAGGGAAGCCCCGGTTATTCAGATAATGCAGTAGGGTTTCAGCTCCAAACAACATCTCTCGGAGGCTCAGGGAAGCAAGGTCCCAGTATAGGCTTCAGACACCCCCGCAGCCGGTAACCTAGATAATCCTTTGATCCTCTGACATTAAGGGCTTCAGGCAAACAAAGGTGAGAAAATGAGAAATGCAAGAAAAGGACCTGTTGAAGCTTAAGCTTGCCGAAAACAGCAGCGAAACAACTTCATTTTATGCAGATGAGTTATAATCACATGCAAATTGCATCTTTTTCCCCCAATTGGATTTCAATTTAGAGACCTGCTCGAGGTCCCTGAAGGTCTATAATTTCTCCTCCAGCTTTGGCTCCAGGGAAGAAAACTTTGCTAAAATTATTAATGTGCTGCCTGGCTCCTGAAAAATCGATCAGCCCATACCTTTTGTGCATTAACTACCTGAAAGGGCTTGAAAGATAAGCAGAGGGCACTGCCCTGTAGTCATTCACTACAAAGAACAGCAATAACAAGCTTGTAGGCGTTTTCCCACTGCACACCTGGGTACAATGAAGCAGCTGCAGCTCTGCCTCCATACCATCTTTTCGTTACCTCATAAGTTAAAGAATAGACCAAGTTCTGAATTTTAAGTAATACATAATCTAATGAAGTTACATAATCAAGTTGAGAGAAAAGTTCAATGTTGAAGTTCAAGAAGTTCAAGAAATCTTCACAGGTTGTGGGACCTTGAGGCATTGCTTTGCTCCTCTAGACATAATTTTCCCCAACCATTACAAATTAATGTGTTGTTACATTTTTGGCATCACAGTTTGCTAGTGACAGAGGAAGGGCTGCTATAGCTTATTTGGGATTTCTTACACCTGACTTGCCTCCAGCAACAGAGAGAAGTAAGAGGCATGCACACCATTTCCCCTCCTTCTTTGTAATTTGTTGTTAAACTTCCCTATAACTGCGGTGAGCCCACAAAAAAAAGTTGCAGATGCCAAAGTCTTCACCTTTTTCTGATTTCTGTTTTTTTACATGAAGTCTCATGACTTTGAATCTAGAAATTAGGAGCTCAGACTCTCCTCTTAATGTTGCGAGGGCAGTAATCCCTTTACATAACAGGGGGAAATGGCATTATTCTGCCAGACGGCTGCAAACTCAGTGGGGAGCAAAGCATTCAGACCCTTATCTATTGTTTTCCTATCCTGACTCATCCCAAGTAATTTTTTCTATGGCTTCTTCTGATTTTCAAATATAATGTAATTCTGGTTTAATTTTTTTTCTCCTGGCCACACATCTGTCTTTCATAATAAGTGCAGGTTTTTATTCAGCTGATGCACTCATTATTGGTGCCCTGAGAGAGATCCACACTAGAATTGCAGATGAAATGGAAAATAGAGCTACAGCAAAAAGTACAGCAGCTTAAACCTAACTCATGACCTTTTAAGACTTGTGGGTTAACTCTATGCTACTCGTCGTGATAACGTGAATTTCCTGGCTTTAGCAAAGACATACTCTGCTCTCTTTGCTCCAAAGCTCAAAGCACTTACTGCCAAAGAAAAGGAAAAATCTTCCTTGCCATATGCCAGGCTGATGAGTCGTTTATCTTTTCCCCAGGAAGATGGACACATATATATTTGATTGTAATTTCTTTATGTTAAATTATATATTATATAACATGCAGTCAAGAGCACCGAAATAACGAAGCCTTGTCGTACCCAGAAAAGTAAATAACTGCTGTAATGTTACCAGCTCACAGGTGGTAGGGAGGGACAAAAGCACAGAGGGATTTATGTGACTCGCCAGACGTCATGAAATGCAGGTCTGCCAGAGCCAGAGATATCCTCTCTCATAGTCTCATGTTTTAATCCCCAGGCTTTCTTTCTTTCCATTAAGATAAAATATGTTTCCCTAATCCACAACAGTTAAGGGCTTTCCAGGTAAGCCCTGAATCACTGGAATTCGCTGAAGCTTCCTCTGTAAAAAGCAGGGTGTTCAGCTAGCATTCATGAATATTTTAGCTGATGCCATTATTTTTTTAGCATGATAAATATTACAGGGCAGAGCGGAGAGGCAGCAAAACTTTGCTTTGGGAATAACAGTGAATGGAGACAGAGAATTCAGGGCAACCAGCTTGTTGGTCCTGCCTGTTTACTAAAGCACCTCTCGGTGTGCCAGGGCGGATCACCATCGTCTGTGCTTTTCAGCGGCTCACAGCGCTGAGCTGTGCGCAGCGATTTGCCGTTCCCTGTGCATCGCCGCGGGTCCCTGCGCAGTGTCCCTGTCCCCTCCTCGTGTCACCAGCCACCGCTAGGTGATCATCCACCACCTTCCACACCGCCCTGCTTCCCGAGGGAGCCTGTAAACAGCCAACAAAATTTTCCACAGAGATGCTATTCATGAAAATATTTTTGCACGCGCCGCTTTGCAGCCTGCGAGCCGCAGTTTTGAGTTTCCTGGGAAGAAAGCCTATTAAGCTGCCTTTCTGCGGGATTGCCATAGCAACCCTCGCACAATGCCAATGGCCCAGATTCCCTTCAGCCCCTTCTTTCTCAACTGACAGCAGTGATTTTAATGCTCCTTGAACCAAATCTTTGCATGCAGAGACCGCTGCTCTGGGAAAGAAAAAAAAAAAAATCTTTTAATCAGGACTAGTTGTTCTCTTTTCTCTTTCCTTTCTTCCCGGGAAGCGAGTGGGAAGACCTTTAGCATGGCGTCCCTCTCGGCCCCTTAAAGTCACAGCTGGATTGTGACCACAAAGCAGTCCCATGTTCAGCATTATTCAGAGTTGTGGGACGTGGTGGAGACGATGCTTGCACAGGGATTGCTCTTTACGGATATTTACATCTTTGGGCAGGGATGCCGGGAGCACAGCAGGGAAATAGAAACAATGCAATCACAGGAGAAAGGCAAATTCCCAGTTCAGCATGAGAGCAGGACTGGGACTCAGAGCAGTAAAACAGGCCAGGCTGCTCTGCTCATTTTAAGCATCCAAAAGAGGCCAATATGTGAATAGTGCCAGGTCTGGAAGCTGTAGTAGGATCCCCCAGTGACACTTGGTGGGGCATAATGCCAGTCAGGGCTGGCTTGTGGTGAGAGCTGGTGACATGGGAGATGGGAAAGCAGAGCCAACACCTGAGGATGCAGCTCAGAGCCAGCTCCCCGCAGGAGTGAAGCCACTCACCATCTGACCACAGGCACAGTGCACCCCAGGTGCCCAGAGCTGCCAGTGAGCCAACATATGGGCAGGCACTTAGACACAGCTCAGGCAGGAAAAGAAATAAATGTCACCAGTGTCTGACTAACCCATGCTTTATGGGAAGCAATCCCTGACTGGAGTTGGTGCTGGGGTGCAAGACTGCCACAGCCCTCAGGCACCCCCTTTCCCTTGCCAGTGTCCCTGTCATCTCCCCTTTTCTCCTGCCTGCCCTCAGAGGGGCCCCGTGGTTCATTACCCATGGCAATGTCATGGAGATGGTGGCGAGGTGTGGGTAGGTAGCCTGGGGAAGGTCCCTGCAGGTGAGACTCCAGGTCACATGCTGCTGCATTGAGCCACAGCATCCCAGGGGGCTGCAACCACAGCTGCAGAGGGAGCCTGGGTGCAACCCCCACCACGTGCGCCTTATGCAGGGGGAAACAAATCAAAACTATCCATGTAATATCATTCCTGCTGACAGACAGACCCCAACCCCTTCCTCTCAACTGCTCATCATATCCATTGGCAGCATTCCCCAGCTGCATCCCTGTTTGCTGTAAGCATCTGGCTCTCAGCAAACACAGTTTGCTGCACATTTACGTGCAGTGCTTAGTGCTCCTGGCTTAAAAGTCTGTGCAAACATTAGAAACAGAGGGAGCTCCTCAGCCACTGAATCCAGCCCTGGGCTATCTCAGGTAATCATGTCATGTATGCTTACTAATCCTCCCAGCAGTGCCCAGATGGAGGGATGAGCTGCCTGACTATCTGGGGAAGGGAACCAAAGTGCGTAGTGAGCAGCTGAGATCTGCAAAGATTCACCCCCTCCCTATCTGAGCCTGCCCTGGTCAGTAAATGTGAGTGGTTACCACTCAGACAGGGTTCATGTCATCAGTCCAAGCAAATGGAGCATGGACACAGAAGTGATGACGAGTGGAAACATGCTTTAGGGGAGAAATAGAGGCCAAGTTCTTGTCTGCACGAAACCAAAGAAGCTTTGGGAGCTGCCTCAGACTGAGAAAGCTGAGCTCTCCCTGCATCCTGTGTCTCTTTGTGGATGCTGGATTGGCCTGGTGTGCTCTTTAGTGCTGGTGCCCTGCTGCCCACTCTCCCCGATTCCTTTTTGGGGTGGATGCCAGGCTGCCCCAAAGCTGACCTCTCTCTGCAGCCACATCCTCACATAAATCCTACCTTGGCAAGGGCAACCTCCCTTTTTGGGACCTGGGAGAAATAATCTCCCTAAAACAGAGGCCTGCAGAGAGGCTTGCAGCAGCAGAAGTGATGCAGCATTTTTCCCTGAGCTGTAAATGTATTTATATCCCATCCCATCTGCTTGTGGCGAAAAACCCCTTACCAGTGCTGTGGATGAGAAAGAAACCATGTTTGCAGCACTTTTTCCAGCTGGTGGTTTGATGGTTTGTGGGATCTGTCTTTTCCAGTAATCCTCTGTGAGCTGTTTCAGTGCTGGGAGAGTGGGAAAAGGAACTAAATGCTCCTTTGCTGGTTTTCCCCCCAGGGGGGCAGAGGGACTGGGCATCATCCCCATTGCCCCTGTGCCTGGGCAGCCCTTTGAGCAACACTGAAGGCAGCAGTGGAGGTGGGAGAAGGATGGGATGGATTGGACAGTTTGGGGAAATTTTCATAGTCTTACATACACTTAGAAGCTTACAAGCTTTTCATTAAATTTCCCTCATATATCTGCCACTAATTCTGCCTGGATTTACTATAAACACTTACTATTTCTTATAATAAATTAAAAAAAAAAAAAAAGGTAAGGAAAAAGAAAATCCGAAGTTCCTGTAGGGTTTAGCCTAGGATAAATATAACCTTCCTCCCATTAAGAAAGATAACAGCCTGTACAAAATTAATTTTTACAGGATTATTTTCCACTGTGGGAGCCAGGCTGGGTCCCAGTTTGACCACTGACATTATCTCTGTGCCCATGTGGGGCTGGAGGATCTGTGTACAGGCAGAGCTCCTGGCTCAGCTGGCTGGAGAGGCTGCTTCTCTTCTCTCACTCAGCAGCTCTCAAAGACAGAACAGCACAAATATTTGTGTATGAAGTAGAAAATAAATCATGCATTTTCCTGGAGGACTGGTGGCATTTGTTTTATCATGCTATGCCTGGAAATGTTTGCAAACACTGCATCAAGTTGCCATACTACAGCAAAGATTAGGATTCAGTGCTTCAAAGCCTGTGTTGAGGCTTGAGATAAGTCTCTTTCTAATGAGGTATTGGAGGACCCCTCCTACACAAAAAAGTATGCTTTAGGTGTGTGAGTCTGCCCGTGTTTTCACTCTGAACATGCCACAGATGAGGGAATTGAGGGAGGTGCACAGCCTTCTGAACATCTCTTTCCAACCAGGGACACACAAATGCCGTCTCACCAGAAAATACAAGTTTCTGCCATTGCTCTTCACGTGTCTCATGCCACAGACCAGGCTGAGTTCATGGCCTCACACTGATATCAAGGCTTTAAAGCAAGAACTAGGTTAGAAATTCAAGAAGCTGGAGAAGGTCCATCTGAAGCCAGCAGGAGACACACAAAGCACTGCAATTTCCCCTCGCAACAGATTATAAACCTTGAGGCTTATAACCCAGGCTGCAGAAAACAACCCTTGGAATCCCATTTTTCCAGGCTGTCTGTCCCACTGGAGACGTGGAGTCTCCAGCACGTGCCCTGCTCCTTCACACGCTGCTGGTCCCCTTCCTACTCCCCAGCTCCCATATGTGCCCCACAAGGCTGCACCCCTCAGCTGGGGCCTAGTAAAGATGGAAAACTACCAGAAAGACAGAGAGTCATCTCCATGGATGTGTGAAAAAATGAAGTACTGCACATGTCTAACCATTTGCATATGGAAAAGGAGGCAATGGCTTGGGTAACCTGTCCACAGGGTGTGGTGTTCCATAGCTTGGATCAGGCATGCCTGAGGGAGGAGGCAATCTCCTTCCCAAACCTCTCCTGAACAGATGTTTGCCCCATATCCTGCTGGAAAAGGTGCTGAGCTCATCCTCTGCTGGGAATACTCCAGGCAACAGGCTGGCTCATGCCATGTCTCCTCTGCCAGGCCCTCACCCTCTCGTAGAAGCAGCAGAGGAACCACAGGGCATATTAGGGCAAAGTCCCCCAGAGCCATTGAGCATCTCCTTTGTGTTCATCCAGCCATCCCATCTGATGTTCCAAGAACCAGTGCAAAGATGTCAGTCAGCTGCTGGACTGGCACTACAACCTGCAAGGTGATAGACCCTCATAAATTCTGTTGGTCTAAGCTATGGGGGTCTATCTGTGTTTCTTTTTTATTGTGGAATAAAGGTGAACACGCTGACAGTCATATGGGTGTGTAACACTACCAACAGTTTTTATGAGACAGAGCCTTTTGGCAAGAAACTAGCTTCAACTGTTGCTTGACCCAACTGAACTGTACATGGCATAGAGGTTGCCAAAAAATCCTGGACCTCCATGATAAAGCCAATACTTGAGATACAGCTACCCACCTCTCATCTCCCTGATTTGTGACACGCATAAATCATGAAATTGTTAATTTTGTCCAATTTACTTACATATTTAAAAGGTGCCGTGTATTTGAAATCTGATTGTCATGTGAACCCTGGCTTTACGTATAGGCTGAGGGTCTCACCCCTCTGACTCAGCTGGAAATTTTCTATTACTGCCAAGTCTATTCCTATGTGTTTTATCTTTCCCTTTAAAACTGGCAAAACCTAACTCCACTGTTTGTTTGGGTTCTGGTTTTCTTTCCTTTTCCTTTTCTTTTTTTTTTCTTTTTTCTTTTTTTTTTAAAGTACTGAAAAACAGGCAGGAGGTCTGTTTATGACTTCTTATTGGCCTTTAATGAAATACTTCACATTTTATGCCCCATTTTTTTCTGCTAACACTGACTAGAGTGAAGCTTGCTTTAGTACTCCCAGCTGTACTGCGTGGTTGATTTCTCAATGCTTCTAGAAGAGCAATGGAAGATGAGAGATAAATATATGTATTCCCTTACTGGGACCTGCAGCATTTTGCCTGATTTCTCTGGTAGGAACATCTCCTTTGTATGTAGCTCTCATGTCTTGCCTACATCCAAGACAGTACCCGATCCAAGCATACACTATAATTTGTGTCCTGTTGGAGCATGTTCCCAGAAAAAACCCTACATGAGTCATATCACTCTCCCAAGCTCCCTGCCTGCTGCCAAGACGTCCAGCTGCATGAGGAGGAAGCACAAACTGTCACATGGGGATCTTTTTGACGGTGGTGTCCTGTCAGCCGGGTGCTTGTCAGAGCCTCCTCAGGCAGCGCTCGCCAGGCTGTGCTGCCTGATTTGCAGCAAGGCTTGCTTTGCCGTAGGAGATGTGTGGTAACGAATTCCCTCTGGGTCATCTTCATCTGCAGCAGAAAACCAGGCAGATGGGGCCTGAGGGAAGCATTTCCATAATGAAACAGAGAGGCAGAGTACCTCCAAGGATGGCAGGAGTTCCCTTGTATTAATAACATTCTTAAATAACAAGCACTTTCGATAATCTTTTCTCACTAGCGACTCTCCTCAGAAGTGCCTTCATTCAGTTTTAGTGCACCCCCTTTGATGCACTTGAGTTTTCTCATGGCCTTTTTCAGAAATTTTCATTGTATTTCAGTTCCTTTGTGGACTCATTCATTGTTTGCCTCAGCTCCAGTGTGGCTGTTGGTGGTGCAGCAGTGTTGCCATCACACACATCCTGCTGCAGATGTTGAGTTTAGCCTCTGTTACACTCAGACTGCTGTTTTCCCCATTAGATGAACTGAAACAAACAGGATACATTTGAGGTGCAGGGTAAGGAGCTGGAAGAAGACAAAAGTGGGAGGAAACAGGCAAGTACTTTACATGGAAGTATCTTTCAAATGGCTCATTTTCTGTCATTTAAAGTATAAGGACTAATGCAACAGGAAATGTCTTTATTCCAGCAATATTTCTTGACCGCCCACTCTCAGAAGTCTTCAATGTCTCATGTCCTTCCATGTATGTGCATGTTTTACAAGGAATGGTAATGTCATACTGCTTAGTTTTCCAATGATAAACCATACCCTAGGGGTAAAACATTTGGCTTTTCCTCCTTTTAAGAGTGAGGAGGGAAATGCCCACCTGTGTAAATCACTTTGTTGCCTACAGCTGAAGTTTGCCTGTATTAATCTCCACCGCAAAGTAACCCAGACCACTGGAGGAGGCTGATGCATCTCATTAATTTGCCTTGTTTTCTGTTTTTCTGCATTTTTCTGTCACAGATTCTTTGGAGAGTCATGGAACTTTTACACAACACCAGAATGACAGTAAAGACTTTGGTTTGTTCATTGTGCTGCTGGCTGCAGAGGGCTAGAAGTGATGAGACTGACTTGAAAATCACAAATCCTGAAATAATATGTATTTTTCACATATTTTTCTCCTCTACTTAAAGCCTCCAACTACAGCGAGTGCTACATATTCAATTGTTTTTCAGCAAAAGGGGTGCAATTTAAAAGAAAAAAAGAGGGATGGGATCATTTTCAAGAGGTGTAACGTAGGAAAACAGCAACTACCGTGAGCATTGAAAACCTAAAGAAGGTGCTAATGCTGCTTTTAAAATAGTTTTGAAATTTAATTTAATTTTAAACTCTGTTTCACTCCCTGTCTTATGCCTTTACCTAATTTTTAGTCCAAGCTAACTCTGCTGTTGCTAAGACTTCCAGGACAGAAATTCATGTTTCTAAGGGCCATTACAGTTGACACAGCAGGACTCCAGCTGAAAACTAATCTGAAGTGAAGGCTGGGTCTGGAGGACACCCCGGTGCTTATTGCCGTGCCCCTGGCTACTGGGTCACGGAGTACTCGGGGGAGCTCAGCTCGGAGTATAAGGGTTGCAATTGTGCTGGTGTGGTGGGTGGCGAGAGACAGCCTGTTCCTATGGCCAGGGGGGAGGGATGGGGGCCGGAGGGGGCTGGGGGAGGAGAACTTCGTTTGCCACTGCTCCCACGGCTCTTAATTGCAGCGGCATACACGGTGATAAGCTGCTGAATCGCCTTTCACCGGCCGGGAAACCCGGCATGTGAAAAAATTCGGTCTGTCATTGTCTGCTCGCACAGCCCGCTGCCTGACCCGCCAGTCTGCGCACAATACGGGGAAATAAAGGCAAATATTGCCACTCCGAGAGCCACCGGCCGCTGCCTCGGGCCGAGGGAGGAGGAAGGATCAAGGTGCTGGACACCAGCTCTCGTTGGCCGCGCTGCATGCTTCATTTGCCCTCCTTTAGGGCCGCAGCCTCCGTGCAAAGCAGATCCCTGGGCGGCAGGTGACAGCGGGGCCGCGCGGCGCTCAGAGCCAGGGTGGCACACGCGTGAGCCGCTGCCAGTGGGAACAGCTCCCCTTGGGCTTTGCAGTTCCCGGGCCCAACTCTTCAACACCGACTATTTGCAGGGAACCTGTAGTTTGCTTGTTTATTTATCTAGCTCATCCTGTGACTTCCAAGGAACGGTTTCCTTGTCCTTATGCTAATTCAAGCCCTGCTGAATAAAGAGGCTTTTTCCCCCCCATCCCATCCTGCGAGAGGTCATCTTTATTCAAGAGCCATGAATGATGTGCGCAGGGTACTAATCGCGCACAAAGCGCCCCGTCCCGAGCCAGCCAAGCGTACAGCTGTCCTTTTGTTCACAGGGATGGAGAGGGAACCTAAAAAGTGTTCCTACCCCAGGGACAATAGCAGCGGCTCGAGAGACGCCTGAGATTTGGCAGGGCCCCTCTTTCCTGGCGCTAAAAGGGCCTTTATTAAACATAAATCATGTCAGCTGCTACGGCAGCCCTTTCTCAGCTTATAAAGGATTCCCCTTTACTGCCTAAATGACACGATGGAAAGGAATTGCTCTGAAATACCCCAAAGACCAAAGCAATGGAGCAGGTTGGGGACAAATGACACTTCTGTTTAATAGTTATGCTCATCTGTCATTGTTACAATGATGAGTGCAGCTGGGTTAGTTTTTTAAGCTGGCTGATGATTCAATGTGCTTTATTGATTTTGTGTTTTCTTGAAATGTCATGATGTCACAAGGACAAATTTTATACCTGTGAGCTATGAAGAATAATATGGAGTTCTACAAGCCCTGGGATAAATATGCTGCCATATGTTATCCCTGGGAAAGTGTGATACCTCGGGCATAATAACTAAGTGTAGAGCATCTCTTCAAAGAGTGTCATACCCTTGTCAGGGGAATAATTATTTGACTTCCTTACCCAGTGATGTGTGTGACTTGACTGCAGCATTTCCCTGGGCTGGGGAGCAAACACTCTTTCTTCTTCCTCTTGTAAATAAAAGGGCATTCTGAGTATAAGGAACATAATTGCTCATGGAAAAATGGGTAGCTTCAGGTAGTGCTGCTGGCAATTCCTGTCCTCACTGGGCAGCGGGTGCTCCTGGGCAAGGAAATGCCACTGGGAGTGCAAGACATGGCAACTGCTGAAGCTTAGGGCAAGATGAGGATGTGTCAGGAGGAGTTTGAAGTCCTTCTGGAATTTCAGGCAACTGGATGCTGGTTGTGACTGGAATTGAGTAGTGTATAACTTATAGTCTTATCTGGAGGGCTCCCTTCAGGGTATAGTCATCTGGGCTCATCTTCTGCTTCTCATACAGAGATGTACCAGGCAAAGCCAGGCAGTTACCAGCTATGCACTCTGTCAATAAATATGTATATCCACCTGTTGTTTAAATTTGCACTTCAATATTAGTGATAGCTCATTCAGACCATGCCTCTACATCCCTCTTGCTTGCATTCACCTTTGTTTCCCTTGAGTTGACACACCTGGCTGGGCAGCTCTCTTGCTTACCACAGACAGCTGTCACAAGGATGGCATTTCTGTCCCACAGGGTCCCCTGCCCCTGTTGTGCTCACTCTCATTCAGTGTCTCACTAACTCTTGGAGGCCAGGCATGGCAGGGCTGCACAGCCATGGAATCAGTCCCTGCATCTGCACACTGGAACAGGTAATTCCATAGGTGGCATTAGTCCCCTAGTTCAGTATCAGTGCCATGCTCCACGATCATCACCTCTTGGAGTCAGGGAAAACATTTTAGAGGCTTTCACAAGTGAGGTCCTGCTGGCACTGGGTAACAAGCAGAGCTCCTTATTTGTATAACGTGCTCCTTTCTCATGTTTTCAATGCACTCTCGGGTTTTGACAAGGATCCCCACCAATCTCCCAAGGATTCATAAATAACTGAGCCTACAGCTCTATGCATCATGTCACAGCTCCTCTCTGCAGAACAAGCCATTGTTCCCACCACCCCAATCACCAAGTTTGCAAAAAACTGCATTGACTCTTCCATATTTTCCAGGCTGGATTTAGGTCTGATTTGTTCCTGCTATATTTTAATGCCAGTTATTCAAGTCAGTGGAGACTTGCTTAGTTTGCACTAGCAATAACTTTGGCCCTGAATCTGAAACAATTTATTCCCATTTAAAAAAGCAAAGGTATTGTCTGCACACCACTGGGACGTTCACAGAGAATATAAAGTCTCTTATCCAGTGGCTGTTGTTCCTCGAATTGGATATTTGCTTCGTGAAGTTCTAGATGACATGGCACTCAAATGAAGATTATTCAGGACACATTTTTCCTGACATGAGTAATAGGCTGGAAAAAGAGCTAATGGAGTGTTAGTAACCCAGAGACCAGTCATCACATTGCTATCTTCACAAAACTCATCTGTATGAAATGCTCATCTTTTTTACAGGTGCCATGAAATGTCAGTTTTCTCCTAAATAATATATATCAGAATTTGCATATCATTTTCATTTACATATTAATTGTATCTTTATTATTATTTATATACTTACTTATACATTATTTATCTCAGAGTTTTTATGTATATATATGTATATAAAGATATTGAGATTATACATATTTGTACGTCAATGCCTATCTCATGCATAATATGTAAAGCTGAAGTATCAAAGCTTAATTTACCCAAGTAACATTTAATGGAGTTGATGGCAAGGAAAGGCAGAGAGAAAGCAGTGCATTAATTGTTTTGGATCAATTCATTATTTCTGACTTGCTGCAGACCAGAATAAAATTCATAATAGCACAGGTGAATCATTCTGTTTACTCTCTTTACAGTGAAAAGCTTTAAACAGTTTTTAAATGCATTTATTTTCTTAAGAATACTTTTTCAATTGCTAGAACGCCCTGACTTGAGTTTCAAATATCTTTCACCCGCTCATTAAACAGAAGAAGGACAACAAATGTCAAAGTGAAAATGTGCAGAGGATGGGGAGATGATTCAGCCTCACTGATCACTATTTACCATGGCAATTTGCTTTATAAGTTGCAGATGTAAGTTTTAGCAAAGCAGGATCCTCTCGGACTCTTTTTCCTTTGTGCCTTAGTGTCTCCATCAGTTAAAAAACTTTGCTGGGGCTGAATACATAGCTTGTGGTTAGCCACACAAACACAAAGGCAGATTCTCACAGTTGGTGTGCACCAAATTCAGCCTAAGTGTGACCACTCACTCCCCCCACCCCATGCTCTTCTGTATTAAACACTCCTGGAAACATCTGAGTAGCTGGAAGCATGGGGGACTTGGCAGACCTTCCTTGTCTGAGTCCCTTTTGAGACTGCAGATGTCTGCATGTGTTGTGCTCCTTTGCACCCACGCAGGACCACTGAACTCTCTTCACATGAGTCACAGCCTCGGGAGCTGGCCTGAGGCACTGGCACTGGTGGCTTGGCTCTGTGACTCCAAGCAAATTCTTGGGAATTTAGTACCATGTCTCACTTCCAATGGTGTCCACAGCTTTTTGCATGTGAAAGTATGAGATGTGCTGTCAGATACTGCTTGAGCCTGTAGAGCACAGGTGCTCCCAGAAAGCACATGGGGTGAGGATGGACAGGTCTCACTGCTTTTTGGGGAAGGACTGCCCTTGGCTGTATGTGCAGTGCTGAAATAGCAGTGCATCAATATTTCTGAGACACATTCATCCAGCTATTGGTTAATAAAAGCTTAATACTGCAAAAAGGTGATCACAGATCAATAAATGGTATGTTCCTTGTGAGGTCCTGATGAACAGTTGTGTGTCTGTGGGTGCATAAGTTCTGACAGCGGCCTAAAATATGATAGGAAACAGTAAAGGATTCACTACCTACTTTTTTTCTCTTATTGTACCAAAGGATGTAGGTTCAGATCCCTGACATTTATGCCACTAGTACCTCATCCTAGTGAAAAGGAGAACTGATTTTTGTCTGTTACCAGAGCACATCCCTTTCTCTAGATGAAGGATATAAACTCACTACCCAAAGGTGTACTTTGATCGGCACTTTGGTGCACTGTATTCTTCTGCTGTGCTCCTGATAATTGGGGCCTTTCTACACCTTTAGCCCCAGAATAACTGAATTATGGACACAAAATTACCTGGACTTGCAGGGGAATGTGCTTCTATTGATTTTCTTTCCACTCAACTGATATGAAGCTCCATTAATCCTGGCAAACTTCTTAAACCATTTTCCCAGTCCAAGTAGCACACGCTTGATTGGCACTTCTGCAAAAAAGGGATCTGGATGTGAAATCCTCATTTTTTTAGCAGCATCATTCACACATGGGAGCTGCCAGATGGCCGTGCTCTCCTAGGCCAGCCCATTGAGGGAGCAGGGAAAGCGGCACACGACATTCTGGCGACTGTGGGCTCCCGGGTGCGTGGGCCAAAGGAGGCAAATCCCACCTCCACCCTGCTCCAGGAGGCAAATCCCACCTCCTCCCTGCTTCAGGTAATGGCATCAGCAGATGACTCCTGCCTCTGCATGTCAACCCTGCCTCTGGGCTACTGGCAGTGAGTTTGTCAGCGAGGTCTGGAGAGAGGTGCCACAGTGCATTGATGATAGCAATGGGTGTGGTGGAGAAGGGATGTCAGAGCCTGGATTAGGAGCAGAGCAGCTGGAAGGGGGTTGGCAGCGGCTGGGGGTTCATCAGAGCAGCTCAGGAGGGTGTCCCACTTATTTAACAGCTTCAGGAATTCCAAGGAGCTGTTTTCTCCCCTGTCAGAGCCCAGGAGCTCATTGAGTCTCCTGAAAGGCTGGGGTGTGCAAGCTTAGTGCAGTGCTGGCACTGAGAAGGGAGGCAGGGATGTCTTAGGGAGCCAGCTGAAGAAACAAGCAGGAGTTTTGAGCTGGTGACTGGGAGTTTTCAGGGTACTGCAGGGCAATTTGCAGTATCCAGTGTCTTGTTCCCCACCTAACAGATCAAAGTCATCAGCATGAATTCAGACACCACCATTTATAGTTCAATCTATGCCAGAAGCTAGATCCTTTTTTACCAATCCCTGCTGTCTGCAGGTGAAAGCACCAACTTCAGTCACAGTAGAAGTGCTGCTTCCATTTGCCTCAGCCCTCCCCACTGCCCTTGCCTGCAATGGTTGCTATTTTTATCCTCTGTAAAAACAGTACAATCAACTCCCTCTGCTACCAAAGGAGCTCTGATGGATAATTTAATACCAAACACTGAGATGATTAGGGGTGCAGGGCAGCTTTATTACAGTCAGAGAGAAGCTGAACAGGCGAAGGTTGTGCTGCAAGTCTGAAATCTCCAAAAATAGCAATGTGGAAAGCCCACGGGGTGGGGGGGAGAGCTCTACGGAAGTGTCAAATGCTGAAAGAAACTGGTGGCTCAGAGGAAAAGAGAGGCTCTTTAGAATGGGGGCTGTTCACCCCTTAAGCCCCAGCCTGCAACACAGGGTGGTCAAACAAAACATGAGGCGGCTGTTCAGGCTGTCAAGGAGTCAAACAAATCAGGCCATGCCTTTAGTTACACCAACTACTGCTGGACCAAAAGAGGAGTAAATAACTCTACTTTCCCCACAGGAGAAAAGACATGATTTCTTTGAAGCTTTCTTGATGTCAGAGGTTATCTGTTTTGCTTTTTTTTCAACACTGGCTCTACTTGTGGTTCACCTCCCTGTATTGTTGGAGGAAAGGGACTCACTGGGTCTTGTAGAGGAGCACGTGTCTGTATTTTCTCTGACAGATTCTGCTGACTGGAAGGTGCCCTCATGCTGAGCTGTGCACACAGTTAACATGGCAAAACTCCTTTTGAATGGGGTAGATCCGCTTTCTTGCAGATGTGCTGGTTAAATACATCTGTATTGAGATAGCTACTCGCGTAGATAAATTCAATGATTCTTCTTGTCTAAAATAGATATTCTTGTTATACCAGAACAATTTATGCACTAAGGGAATTAGTCATATAACTATATACAGTAGTTGAAATGGGATTTACCAGCTAGTGGGATGAATATTTATTCTTATGCATACAGAAGTAAGTACAGGTTTATTATTAATCTGTCCTATGTAGCAGACACAGTATGGACCCAATATGGCTAGCAGTGTGAATCTTATAACAGTGAATTTCCTATATGGTTTGTTTCAAGCATATATCAATTTTAAAAAAATCACCTTGTGCAAAAACAATTATGGCAGGACAAAGAGTGCCCATGACCTGTCTGAACATCTGTCTTGAAATAATTATGGCCAGAGGTGGGTTATGATCTTTCCTTCTGTCCAAACCTCTTCTGGCTTTGAGATTTCAGTCATACCAGTATGATAAAGTAAAAACTTTTCTCTTCTTTGGTGGCATTTCAATAAGATCCTCAGCTCCTGTGAAGTCCACCTTCAGCTAACTGAGAGGCTTCTTAGTGGAAAACCCTATTTAAACTTGAGATAGATCATCATGGCACTGTGGGGAGAGCTCCCATGCTGGGTCTCCCTGTCCATCTTCCTGATGAACTGGGCACAGTTCCTTGCCCCTGGTCCTTTGCAGGGGGTTGGCACAAGGGAGACATCAGGGATTGCCCTCAGCATTGCTGGGTACCAGTCCTGGGGCCAGGGCAAACTCATTTCTTTTCTCTTGGGTGTGCTGAGGAGCAGAGACCAGTGAGCATTAATACTGAGTTGGAGCATTCACATTCCACCCACTCCTACCACTTTAATGGTACACTGATATACCCCAGCCGTGGGGCTTACAAGATCTGGCCTTTGCTAGCATTTTGCTGGAGCCCAGCAACAAGACTTCTATTTTGTCTGGCAGGGCTCATTTCAAAGAGGCCTGGTCCCTGGAGAGGCAGCTGACATTCTCTTTCTTCATTTCATCCTGCCAGCTGTCTTCTCAGTTCTGTCTTTTAGACCTGTTTTTGTTCCTGGGCAGAAATACTTGAGCAGGTCAGCACTGAGCTTTCATTCAGTAGCAAGCTAAGGAATTTTTCAATGGCATAATGTTAGCCTATTTTAATCCCTGCATAAATTCACTGTCCTGTGGCCTGGATACATTTAATTTAATGATAACATTGAGCCACATCAAGAAAACAAATGGAAGTGGGAGGGTTAAAAAAAGTCCCAAACTTTTTCTTTTGGCTGTCTCAGATTGCAAAGTGGATGAAGAATGCAGAAATACACCTTACACTGCACCATATTGGTGACTTTTCCAGGCCAGCAGAGCGATTACTCAGTACCTGCTATTTCAATTCCTAGCTCAGCCATAGATGTCACTGCAAAGATAAATTTTCTACCTTTTGCTGGGAGTTGCTGACATAAGGAATAAGACTCCCTGTTGCAGAATCCAACCTTGTGTCTCCCAAACCAACATGGAATGATGCAATGGTTCTCTGAGTGTTTGGCAGTTCACCAACACCAACAGGCTTTCCAAGTATGAATGCCAACCAGAAAAGCCTTCTTCCTGGCTAAAAAAACCCCTCTCTCAAAGCCATCTCCATCTCTGCTTCCCCAAGGTCCCAATTACAGCCATGTAAGAAATTCTCCTCTCCCTTTCCTTTGCTTGAAGCCATGTCTTTGTGGTGTGGGTGGAATTGCTCTTTGTAGGTAGCAGTGTCCCGGGGCTTCGTTCTGTGAATCTCACTACAGCAGCCACCTCTTCTTATCTGCCAATCAAGGTATTCTCCCACTAGTCATTTTATAATCTACCATGTAATACTTAACAATCTACTGTAGGGTAGACTTTTGACAAGATATTTTATGGTTTATTCAGAGTAAATGCACACTAAGCTCATTTAATCTAAAATCCATGCAGTTTCTAAAATTTCCTGTGCTCTACGTATCCGCTTTATAAAAATACCAGGTTTTCCTCCTGCAGCTTGGATTCTAACAGGACTTTATTTCATTCCTCTATCTTTTCTCTTCCTTCTTTAACTGAAAGTCCTGAAGACAAGGGCAAAGCTGTGATGGACTTCAGCAGGTGAAAGGCTGGGTCTTTAGCTACCATGCTAATCTTCCAGATATGAGACCAGCATCACCTCCACAGGATGTGAGGGCACCTTTGAAACAATTATCCACCGTAAAAAGCAGGCCATGCAGCAGCACAGCTGCAGGCAGACCACTCACTCAACAGAAGATTGTGTTACCAGAAATCAGACTTGTGAGTTATCACACTTACCCTGAGCTTTACATGTGAGTCCTGGCAAATGCTGAGAAAAGAGTCACAGAGTGAAAATCATGTTGTTGTTGTTCCAAATGGATTTGCTCCGTGCCAGCAAGAGAGGTATGGTGGCTGCAAATGTAATGTCATTGGGGGGCATTTTTATGTCCTGGCTGGTTGGGAGAGTTTTGGTGACAGCAGCATTTCATTGGACACAGCTCCTGCAGTGTGGCTCCCTGTGAGCAGCCTGAACATTCCCGGGGTGCCTCTCCCACTGCTCTGCAGGGCTGTAACTCCCCGAGCACCACAGCTGAGAGTTCAACTTGGTGCCAGCACCTCACTGCCGCTAGGGTGAGTGATGTCTTAGAGGTGTGTATTTCTCCATCCCTGCTGAGCAATAAAATCAAGCCCTTCATATGCATGTGGGCTTGCCCCAGGGTTTCTGCAACTGGGCTCGACTGGTCCCATCTGTCACCACCAGCTGTGTTAGATATGCAATGTGCCTTGCTGCAGGGTAAGTCCTGGTGTCAAGGGCCTGGGCTGCAGCTGCTGCACACCCAGATGCCCCCAGATCTCAGGTATCAGTAGGGGATTTTGTAGAGGAAAAGGGATACATTGACTGAATTCCTTTGCCCTCGTTCTTCCTTTTGTTTTCACAGAATACGCTGAATTGGAAGGCACCACTGAGGATCATAGAGTCCAGCTCCTGACCCTGAGCAGGACACCCCAAGAATCTCACTATGTGTCTGAGAGCATTGTCCAAATGCTTCTTGAACTCTGTTAGAGATGTTGCTGTGACTTCCCTGGGGAGTTTATTCCAGTGCCCAACCACCGTTTGCATGAGCAACCTTTTCCTGGTACCCAACAGAAACTCACCCAACTCAGCTTCATGCTTTCTTCAGGCGCTGTCACTGAAGAGATTGATACCTGACCCTTTGTGAGGATTTTGAAGGCCACAATGAGCTTTCTCCTCTTCTCCAGGCTGAACAGACCAAGTGACCTCAGCTACTTCACATAAATATTCCCCTCCAGACCCTTCACCATCCTCATGGCCTCCTTTGGAAGCTCTGTAACAGCTTTATGTCTTCCTTAAAGTTTGGCACCCAAAACTGCCCCCAGGACTCGAGGTGAGGCCGCCCCACTGCAGAGCAGTGCGGGACAATCCCTTCCCTTGTTCGGTTGCTGATGCTGTGCCTGATGCCCCCAGGACAGGGGTGGCCCTCCTGGCTGCCAGGGCACTGCTGGCTCATGTTCAACTTGCCATGGACCAGGACCCCCAGATCCCTTTTCGTGGTGCTGCTCTCCAGTCTCTCATGCCCCAGTCCATACACACAGCCAGGGCTGCTCTGTCTCAGGTGCAGAATCCAGCACTTGCCCTTGTTAAACTTCATGCAGTTGGTGATCAGCCATCTCTATCTTGTCAAGGTCTCTCTGCAGGGCCTCTCTGCCCTCGAGGGAGTTGACGGCTCCTCCCGATTCAAGCGTTGGCAAACTTCCTTAGTATTCCTTCCAGTCCTGCATCCAAGTTGTTAATGAACATTCTGAGTAATTTTATTACTCGATTTGAATTACTTCTTCCTCACATTCTGAGGAAGTCTCTGCTCTGTGATAGACCCTCAGGACATCGAACAGACACATAGGCAGCAAATGACCCAGAATTTTGTGAGGCCACCATGATTTTGCAGATTTTTCCTACCAGGAAAAATGTGAGTGAAACGTGTGGGAATGGTGAGCCCACAGCAGGGGGCAGTGCTCTATGGAAAATCCATCCACCATTCAGCCATTTTGAGCATGGAAACTGTGACATTACAGGGCCTGACCTAGCAGCCTGGGGCTCCTTTAACATCCCTCTCCCTCCCTGTCCAGGAAGAATGATTGCAATAGAGAGAGGCTTGTACACAACTCTCTGTGCACAACTTAGGCTTTGTTTCTATCTCAGACACACACTTGGTTTTAAGGTTGAAGAAAATAATCAGATGTTTCAGTGTTTAAATCCATGTGTGTATTTTCCCAGATATGTCTGGTGTCTCTTTGGGCCATTCCTAGAAAGAAAACTCAAAAGGCCAAGGCACCTCCAGAGCACCCTGAGAAATGAGCCCTCGGCAGCTGGCCTGTCTTTATCAGCCATCAATTCAGGAATCACATGCTACCCCACGAGGGGCCATTTTAATTAAACTTAAGACTACTGCCAGCCTTTCCACTCGGCTCCAGCGTCAGCCCTTTTCCTATGTTTACTGCAGACACATCCTGCCTGGAACTCTGTCCAAACACAACAGCATCTTGCAAATAAACACTCAGCAGTGAAGTTCAGTCCAAGCCTTTTCTCCTCCCTGTTTGCTCTGCCCTGTGCTCGTCCCAGGAGGCGGTGGCTCTGCTGTGGGATGACAGACCACTGTTGGGGAGGGAGCAGGGACAGGTGACCCTGGTGAGCTAAGCTGCAGCTCACTCCTGCAATTTAAACCAACTCAAAGCTTTGCTGAAAGTCTGCTCCTGCAATTTAGGGTAGAAAGTGGTTATTTACTCATTGCTTTGGACCATGTTACCACTGGAAAGCTCAGCTGGAGATAGCAAGGAGCTCTGTGTTCCCCTCTCCATCTCCTCTTGCCATTCTCCAGCATGCAAAGGTCTCAATACCATGTGTGAACCTTCACAGTGCAAGATTTTCCTATCTAAATTTTATCTACGTACTTGCTTAGACTTGTAATGGGTGCAAGAGAGTGAGACTGCTCTTGCTGGTCCTGCCCTTCCCAACCAGGATGCAGGGACTTCTGCTCGCTCTCCTGCTGCTGACATTTCCAAGGAAACCACAGAACTGGCATTCAGTGTAGAAAGGGTTTGGAAAGGATTTCAGGTCCTTGAAGAATCCTTTCACATCACAGGCTTTGTCTCCTACATCCCCCGAGGTCCCACAGCTGTCTGAAGCCACCAGAAGAGGCATGGTGGTCCAGCCGAAGCCTTCAAGGGCCTCACAATGTTGGCTCTGTGCTTTGCTTTTTGTTTTTGTGATCTCTGCTCCCTGGCTTATCCCCTGATCCCTTTCTCCTCCCCTCTCTGACGTGCCTCTCTGGCTTTCCCAAGCACTATGCCAAGACACTAATTACATTCCTTGTGCTCCTGTGTTTCCATTAATGGTTGAGGACTTGGACCCATTCCTCTTTCCTTCTCTCCTCCCAGCATCCCTGTCCCTGACCCAGAGATGGTCCTGTGCCAGGCAAAGAGCCGGTGCTGCGGGTGCCACATGGGATTGGGGCAGGACTCCGAAATCCAAGCGAGCAGAGAGGAGGCAACCTGCACATTGCTCAAACACAAATGTGAAGGGTGGGACGTGTCACCCCAAGGTTACACAGGCTCAAGAAGCAATTAGACAAATTCACTGAAGGCAAATATGCCCAGGGCTACTAAACACACAGACATGACCCCTAAATGAGGATGCACCTTAGCTGCAGGTTGCAGGGCCCGGTGAGTGTTCTGGGGAAGGAGCCCATATTTTTGCTCTGTTTGTAGCTCTTTTCAGTGTTGCACCAGCAAGTGCTCTGCAAAGTCAGAAAAATCATGAGACCATAAATTCTCTTCCACAGGAATCCCTCTCAAAATATCCCCTGCTATATTCCCACTTGCTTGCTTCCAGGTTTTCAAGATACGGGAGCTTATCATCCACGACAGGGAGCAGGGAATGGGCTTCACCTTAGTGTACCAAGGTGGGAATGAGATCTCACATGGATGGCTGCTTCTCAGTCCATCTGATGTCCAAAGATGCTGGGCGCACCATTTCAGCACCAGGAATCCTCCTGGTTCACTGGCTGTATCCAAAAAGAAGTTTTTGATATCCAAATAGAAGACTTTTCAGTGTTGTGCTGGAAACCACACAGGACTTGATGGGAAGCTCCCCCAGTCAATCTCAGACCTCAGCATTGCTGCTCAGCCTGTTGCTGTTCATCCAGGGAGCTGCTGCTGCCCGTCTTGCCTGCACCCACCCTCTGCGGGCTGGGCTCCTGCCCCATATTCATTATCACTATCAGGCCCCAGCTTTGGGGTGCTGTGGAATTCCTGTGCCTCCCCTTGACTGTGCACCCTCAGAGGGGCAGATCTGGGTCCCAAATTGTGTCTATATAGAGGAGGGGGCAGCCCTGGGAGAGCTGCCACTGCATCACACCAGTCCCCCAAGACAAGCTGCACCAGATCTGCTTAAAGGGATAGTCACCCAAAGGCTGTGCAGCATCTCTCCCAGAAAAGGCTCGGGAAGCTGTTGTGCAAAGCTGACCTAATTTACAGCTTTCAGTGCTATTCTAGTAGTTTAGGATGTAGTGAAAAGGAACCTGGCATCTATCCTCATTTAATACCCATCTCAGCCTGACTTTGAAATGTCCTACTGAAAGTGCAGCCAAGGGAAACTGTGGTTTGGTTTTTTTTTTTTTTTTAACAGACCAACAGCCAAGGGGGGAGTAAAAAGCAGGGAGTGAGAAAGAAAGCAACAAACAGCAACCAAGGATTTGGGGACTGCAAATAGCTTCATGAATAATATTATCCCCTGGAAATCAAGTGGCTGGAAACACTTGCCTGACCCAATATGCAAATCTGTCCTGGGAAGGGATGGGGCAGACTCTTGTACCCAGCACTGGGCTATTGCAGGGGGGACTCAATCTTAAAGGGCTGGGCACAGCCAGAGGTCTTCACCCAGTGTGCCACCTTCAGGGATGCCATAGGAATGAGGTCAGGTCATTTTGGTAAAAACTGGAGGGATGCTTTGAGGAGGAAGGGGATGCATGTGGTGGGTGAGGGTCAGCATTTGCCCGGGGGGGCTCAGAGCGCCTTGTGGCAGGAGCCCCTCTGCACCCACAGATTAATGTAGATGGGTCTTCAGGGACAGACAGGGATCCCTTGCAACCCCCCTGGGGAATGTGGACCTTTTCTGAGAACAGCAAAGAACCTCCAGCCCCGTGGCATGGCTGTCACTGGCGCCTGTCTTGCAGCACATGAAGGGCGGATTCTCCACTCTCTGCCCTGCCAAGGCAGCTCCAACCGGCCCAGTCGGGAACAGGCTGCAGCAAACACACCTCTGTTTACAAAGTATTCACGGATAAAGGCCCTGAGAGTGCACCAAGGGAGGGAACACATCTTGAGAAAGGCAAAGGGCATTTGCTTGCCCTTGTCAGCCTGCGGCATGGAGAGGCCTTTGCTGCTGTGTCCGTGTTGCAGAGGAAGGGCCGCCCCTCCTGCTGGCCTCCACGGTGCTTGCTGAGGGACGTGGCTGCTGGATCCAGGTCCCTCTGTTGCCAGGAGCCCAGAGCAAGACTGAGACAAGGACTGTGTTTTTTACCTTGCAGTTTCTTGGGACATTTTCATGTGTGCTAGACTTGGCTCTCCAGGGCAGAGAGGTCCAAAATCAAAGTGACTTTTGTGAGTAGAGGTCATTATGTTCCAATGACACATAATGCATCACTAGACATTTCCTCATCCCCAGTGCAAACATGTGTACAGCATTCCCAGGACACTGTTTCGCAGTGGCTGGCTGCTCTCAGTGGCACACAGGGACTGGCATGCTGGCCTGGCTCAGTAGGTAGAAACCACAATAAATATGTCCTGGCACAGGTGTTTGCACAAAACTGGTATTTTTGCCCCTCAGAATCCAGACACATGTGGTCATGCTGTAGTCTATCAACACTCTGGCCGAGCCATTTCAGATCCCTTCCAGGGGTTGGTCTGCTCCCAATGGCTCATCTCACTCTGAAGACTTTGCCTTCATTTTTAACAGGAAGATTCCTCTCTTTTTCTCATGACTCTGTTTTGACTTCCTACCCTTTCCCCTCCTTGGATAACCTTGTAACTGTTTTAATATGGAATTATTGCCTCTCTGTATGGCATGGAGCTCAGGTCTCACAGCAGTGCCTGCTTGTTATTTTCATGTTTAAAATCATTACATGTTCTGCACTTCTTATGTTTATTTGGGGAGTTGTCCCCGTGGATGTTACAGTGGCTCAATCCAGCTGCCTCTGGTGCAAATAACTCAGAGAATCCCTTTAGCATCAAAACCCTTTAAAAGTATTTGGCGCTGGAGAGTTAAGAGAGCTCTCAGAACCAAGATACATCTTGTCAGTCTCACATGAAAGGCCAGGACATTGAACTTGAGCACAGGTGCCAGGACTTGAATTAAAATTAATTTGTGCAGCACACTGGAGCCTGCAGTGTACCTGATAAAGCTGGAGCCAGCAGTTTGCTGGGTTGCAGCTTGTTGACCTTTCTCCAGATGGACCCACAGTGGGCTCATTCCTCTTTCAGTACAAGGAGAAACTGTGAAACTTTTAACACTGAGGTTTGATGGCTGCACATTGCTTCACCCTCTCCTATGCCCAGGCAATTTGCATAGATTTTGAAGGATGAATCTTGCAATGGCTCCCTTGGGTATCAAGGTACTGATGGGACTAACCTGTACCAATTGTGCTGCCTGGCACACAGCTGCAGTGGGTAGGTTCCATGCTCTTCCCAGAGCCTCTGTGCTTTGCTCTGCAAATTCACGTGTGGCAGAAACCAGCCCTTAAGCTACAGAGAGCTGTACTTGAGCTCCTCTCTCTGCCACTTCTGTAGCGTGGTTCTTCATTTGTGTAGGATGGACTTTTTAATTTTAATCACTGGTCATGCAGCACAGCCTGAAGGCACTGTTGTGTAGGGTTAAATGGAAAAGGCACTCCATAATTACAGTGAAATTGCTCATTTGAGGGTCAGTTTTAACACAAGCTTTAATTTTAACCACAATTGCTTTGAAGACTGACAGACACAAAAGGGATCCAAGACTATTTGAGTTTGGATATGAATTCTGCTTTGGGGTAGGACAAGCAAATGGCAGAGCTCAATGTCTCCAGGTGTAATGAAATTTGATTTACTTGATACCACAGCTGAAAATCTGACTCTGGGCTTTGCAGCACAGGTGTTGCTGACCCTGGGAATGTTTGCCTGGGTGTAGCTGTGTGGAATGAGTCTGGGTGAGGTTTTCAGCATAGTCTGATTGTGGTTTGCAGCATTGCACAAGGTTTGCAGCATAGGCTATAAGCCAGGAGCAACTGACCTCATGTATGCTCCCTTCTCAGCCAGTTTTATAGTGTTGTTCTCCATTTGTCTAGGATGGACTTGAATTTAATCACTAGTGTATGGTTCCACATGTCTCCTCTAAGTATGGGGGAGATCTATAACTCCATCAAAATAAACACCTCAGGATAAAGATCTCCAAACCCAAGCATACTTCTAGGGATGTATGGGATAGCTGTTTTCTTACACAATCTTCTCCCCTTGCTGCTTCCACTTTTCTTCTCATGCCAGTAGAGTGGGGAAGTTTAAGGAGATGGACAATCTAAAAAACTAATCCCACAAGGAAAAGGAGGGTATCTGTTTGCTTCCTCCACATACTTGGAGAAGCCCCAGTGCTTCACTGTAGGTGAGGGGAGGTGGGACCACCATTTTCTGCAGTCAACTTAGCTGTATTTTCCTTTTATTTTCATTACTTTTCCCCTGCACTCCCAGGGATATTCCTGTCATTTTGTATGTGCCACCAAAACACAGGCAGTTTCCAGAAGGCAAAAGACAGGTAGCATCAAATGACTTCAGAAAACAGATTAGGATTTTTAGAGCATATGCTATGATAGGAATCTTCTTCACCTGCTGTTGGGAAGAAGATACTTCAGCAGCTGTGGATATAAATAGCACTTATCAGGCAGTGAAAGGAAAACAAAGGCTTGGGTGATTACAAGAAGAAATGTCTAGGGGAAGACTATTTTTTAAAAGAGCAATTAAATCAGCTCACCAGCTGGTGAAGGTGGGAGATATTTGACAGCATAGTACAGAACAGCCAGGTCTAAGAAAGGTCTTTCAGTAAAGGTCAGATAAGAGCAGGGGCTGGGAGCTTGTGCATATACTGGACAAAAAAATCAGAAGTAAAGAAAGGTGATAGCGACTTTAATCTAAACTGGGATTTCTCTGACTGAGGAACAAGAGCCTGAACCTCTTTCAGCTAAGGGCTATTTTTTTTTCCACAAACAGCATTTTTCTTGTACCTTCACCTTCCAAAGATGGGCAGCATATAATAGAAAAGCATAATTTCTCTGAGGATTTTACTTCCTCGTGATTTCTTAATTAAAAAAAAAATATCTTGGGAATGATTTAAATGCCAACAGGCCTCTGCAGTGTGCAAAGATCCTTGGCATCAGCAGACTTGTGCTCAGGATGAAGTTGGGAACAGGGTAGGGGGCAGGTGCAGTGGTGATAGAGAGGTGTGCTGCTGCATCCTTTCAACAAAGTGGTCTTGAATGGGCCAAAAAGGAAGTTCACATGAACAGGCAGAGGGCAGTGAAACCAGTGGAGCTACAACCATGAAATCAATAAGAGGCCCAGGTTATTAATTCAGTACACACCACATGACCAATCATTTGTTTGACTGTGTTCAGATTAACTGTGCTTACCTCAGTTCTACCCAACGTTTCAGTTTTGCCCCTGTTGAAAAAGGGGACAGGAAATATTTTACTAGAAACACACAGCTCACAGGCAGCTGCAGCTCAGTTTATCATATGTGGGATTACATTTGGCTCACACAGTGCTCAGATAAATGGTGTCTGTTGCTTGAAATGTCAGCAAGGTCGCCCAAGGTGCTGGATGTGACTGGAAGGAGAACTGATAGTGCAAGGCCAGGCTGTTACCTCTGCTCTTCCTGCTGCCTGGAGCAATGGATTTCTGTATTTTGGCTGAGCCCGTGATTCGTTGCAGTGCGCATGCTGCTCTTCAGAGAACAAAATGGTAACGTAGTTGCATAGATTACTTATCTGCTAATAAAGCTCTCACCATGAAAACTGGGGGAGTGAGCGAGCAAATGCAATAGCTTGCATCAATCTTTGGAAAAAAAAAATACATTCAGGGCCAACATAAAAGCAGGATTTGTTGGTCACTTAGCTCTGCCCTAGAACAGTTTACTCCCAGCTTTTTTGGTTTTCGTGACAATGAAGGACAAATTGCAGCTGCATCATGTGAGGAAGAATTACTTAGCTGTGCTACAGTGTGTTTTGCACTGACTTTTGGGAGGCTGATGCTTAGTGGCCAAGGCTCGTGCATTTTGAAGTCCCACAGTATGAGCAACATGAGGGAAATAAAGTTTCCCTGAGATCTACTGTGAAGGCTTAAGTCCTTAACAAAACTTTGTCCCTCCTCTCTGGCTATGCCACACTTAAGTAAAAGGGCCAAGACGAAGCAAATAACAATGAAATTTTCTCAATTCTTAAAAAGTGGATTTTTCAGAAGTGATGCTGGTACCTGGCTCTGGTCCTTGCTCCCCTCTTTGGAAAGCCAATCCAAATAATCCTGTTCCCCCTAGACAAAGGACCCTGCCTGTTTTCTGTTGCCCATAGAGATGGACTTTTCTTAAGCTGGGGATGATTCCATCAGCAATGCTGAGCCCTCAGCCTCAGCTCCCTGTAACTGATCTGACGTGCACTGTGGAAAACAATGGGGATCTCAGGGTTAAAACAAGTTAGGATCCCTTTTTTTTTTTTTTTTTAGTAAAGCAAACAATTCCATGGCTGCAGTGCCTAGGAGAAACTCTGCCTCTTTCCATTCTGAGTGCTCAAGCAGTACTCAGGCTGCCAGGCATTTTTTTCCCCTTTCTGAACGAGACACTACTCTGCGGAACAATACTTCAAGAGCAGAAGGAAACTCTGCATTTCTTGGTATAAAATTCCATGGTAAAAGTTCTTACTGGTCTCACTGCATCTTGGGGTCTGCTATGAACTGGGCTTTCGAAGCCTCAATTCTCCTTGCAGGAGGCTGGACCCTCAGTGGTGTAAAGGCTTCAAGCCACAGAGCTTGATCACTCATTCTTGCCCTCTTCCAGCAGCCAGAGGCAGCTGTTGTTGGAGACTTCCTGGTTTCCTTCTTTGGTTCCTGACTCCCAGGTCTGTGGGGAGGGGCAAATGTTGCTATATTTAGTGACATTTTTTTATGTGTTTGATTTTGATCAGTATTGATCCTTTTGGAGTACCTAACAGCTTCCACAAGCCCAATCTGCAGCCATGGTGCTTGTTGGTACCAGGCTGGTCCCAGTAGATACAAATCAGCTGACAAAGTTAACAGTCCACCTCCATCCCAGCTAACTTTTTCTGAAGAGTAGCTGTGAGATACAAATCTCTCTGCAGGGAGAAAACCTCTCCTCTCCCTCTCCTCTCCCTCTCCTCTCCCTCTCCTCTCCCTCTCATCTCCCTCTCCTCTCCCTCTCCTCTCCCTCTCATCTCCCTCTCCTCTCCCTCTCCTCTCCCTCTCACCCTTCCCCTCCCCTCTTCCTCCCCTCTCCTCTTCCTTTCTTTTACTTTTTTTTTTAACTTTTTCTTTGTCTGTGGTTTCCACCTCTGTGATTCCATGGAAAGGCTGCTTCAACCTCGTCTAAACACATAGCAATGGGCAATGTATCTCTGTTCCTGGGAGAACACTGGGATCCAATGGGATGTGTTGATGCCTTGAGGCCCCTGAAAGCTGAGCTGTTCAGGCCTCATGCAAAGAGGATGCTTACCAAGAGCACCAGTAGAATTTCCTGCTCACTAGATACCATTATGGATCATGCTGTGGATTCTTTAAAGCCTTTGATTGCTCTTCTCACTGCTCATCAATTATGTCAGGGAAGATTTTCTAAAGCTTCCAGCCTCCCCCATGTACACATGCCCACATACCTGCCCTGAAGATATGGGGCCAGTCAACACCCCCCACTACTGAGTGTAAGGACCCTCAGACAGACCACATCAGGACTCTGCATCCTGTGGTCCACCCTAACACCTGTTCTGAACACAAGTGGAAATCTGGAAGGCAAAAAATGAAAGTATATCAAGGAAAATCAGAAATACCAGGAAAGCCTCAGGGGCTTTATGGAGGAGTTCAGTTCCAATTTAGTATAAAATTCATAGGGCTGGATCACAGTAGCACCATAATGACGGACTGAGATTTTCCTGGGTCTGTTCGTCTGCCACCTCCTCTGGGCACAACCGAGTGAGAGGAGCTAATGAGGTCCAGACTGATCCAAGTTGGAAGGAACACACAGTCTGCTTCTCAGAAGGATTAAGAATTAAAGAGCCACTGTCAGGTCCCATAAGTGTAAGCACGAGGTACAAAACCCAGCAGCCCTGAGCTGCTGAAGCCTAAAAAGCTCCTTGCATTCTTCACAGCAGGACGCAAAGGGCATCAGTCCAACAGCGTCTGCAGAACAAGACCTGGCACTGTGTCAGGAGGAGGGGCTCTGCCAGGCAGGTTCTTGCAACAGGTTGGAAATGCAGTGATTGCCAGAGGTGGATTAGCACCTATTTACCCAGGGGACTTTAGCCTGAATGTCCTGGTGCCACACTCTTCTCTGAACATGCAGCTTCATTGCACTGACCTGGTCCAAAGTGCCTCTTGGAACAGCTCATCCCAAGTGTCCAGGCAGTAGCATGTCCCCCAGTAGGTAGCAGAGGAGCAGAGGTGTTTTTGCAGAAGTTGTCCCAGCTGTGGTCCATGTGTGTCCTGAGTCACCCTGCTCTGAACCTGGAAATCTGAGTCACAGTCCCATTTCCCTGCTGGGCCATGGTCCCACTTCCCTGCTGGGCCAGGAGGGTTTGTATCAGGTCACAGCAGCGTGAATCAGGACTGGAATGAGCCCTTCTCCTGAGTGTCAGGAGGCTCTGAATCAGCTCCTGGATGAGTCCTTTCCTTCCAGACGTGGAGAACTTGAGTCAGGGTCTATAGGCTGGTGCTCCTGTTCCAGAGCAGAGAGCATTTACGGATCATGATGGCAAGAGTCCCTGTCTGGCAGAACAAGAAGAGAAACCATTGCATGGTTTGATTTAAAACTGCCTGAGTGCTCTCATTCTCTGCCAATTTGCTACAATATCACAGGGCCTCTGAAGTGGAGAAGAGAAAGGAATACAAAGAGGAGTATTCTGGACCAGTAATGATGATTGTGTTGGAGAAAGGGCACTAAATAGGACATTTGCAATCTCTTCACAAGGATTCCAGAGAGGATATTTAGTAGTCTTCAGCCCACTACAGAGCCTCTTGCCTCACTGCCTCTGTGTGTAATGCAGCCAAGCACAGTTAGTGCAGATTTTTGCTTAGGTTTTGAGGATTCTTGCCTAAATGTGGGGGTTCCTGTGTGCTGGGCAGAGAATGCTCACCTACCAGGGGAACTTGGAGAAAGGCCAAATCCAGATAAGTAACAGTGCAGGAAAGGAGGCACCATTCATATTTTGTAGAATGAACATTGACATTATCCAAAGTCACCCAAGGGCACAGAGTTGCAAGCACAGCTACAGGCTCAACTTTTCATACTGCTTTTGAAGCTTTGTTTTGCTGACACAGACGTTCTCCCTCTCCCTCCCTGTCAGGGAATAAGGGATGCTTTCTTCAGCTTTACACATTCTTGCACGCATTCACTTTCATGCTTTGATTCATTGACTTGTTAGTGATGGGAGCAATTAGAGTGGGCTGCACGTGCTTTTCTGCACTCCTTATCTTCTTTATTATTGCCCTTGACACTAATAGTGCTCTTGGGATGGGATGGGGATGATTCATGTGACACATTTTATCATCTGAGAATGGAGTTTACAAGGTGTTTTTCCTTCTAAGCAGTCCTGTGGTAGCATCTCTCAACTTTGGTCTAAGCTGCTGCAGCTGAGTATTGCTGTCATATGACCCATCCAGGGAGATGGTTTGTTACAAGAGAAGATGGAGGCAGAAGGAAAAAAATGTTAGAAGTGTGGACCAGGTCCATTTGTGCATGCAGCTCTCTGGTTTCAGAGAATGCAAGGGACAGGACAACATGGACAGCCAGTCACTGCTGACAGCTGATCACTGGCAGATATGAATGGATCAGCCAGGATTGCCTGAATATTTTGTCTTCATCTTGGCAGCTGCAAATGTGACAGCTGGGTGCCTCCTCCCCACTTCCAATGTCAAGGCAGAAGATGCTGCATCACATTTGGAGAAGGAGCATAGAGAATGGTACTTCTTTAGTAGAAGACATGTTATGGTTGGAGACAAGATTGACTAATATCTGACACAAATGAAAGGATATTTTTAGCTATCTGTGTAACCTTCTGTTTCCTTTACTCTTTTCCTACAATATTCTCTCCTTCTATTGCTTGCAGCTACTTTATGTTATAATATACTTCTGATCTGCTTTAGCATCCCTGGGAATCACTCTGCTGACTTGGAAGGGACTTCTCATCTGTGTCTGGGGTTTGTAGGAGAATTGTCATGCTGCGTTTGGGTCAACAGCCATGATCAGAGCATAAGTATTGAATTAGAACTAAAATAATAACTAAGTGGCATCTGCCCCTAGAGGAGTTTGCCAGCTCCCATCACTGAGCACAGACACAAGTTTGATCTTACAGTTAAGTCTGTACACTCAGGGACAAAGCGGCTGTGCCATGGCTCTTTTATGTCCCAGAGCATGCAGCTCCTCCAGCCCTGAGGAGTTGGTCTGGCACTTCAACAGCCCCAGAAGGAGTAGCCTATATCCCTGTTGCTCACCTAATGCCAGGTTTATGCCTTATGATGTTAATCACAATGGCATTAAATGGCATGGCAACATCTGCTCAGGAGCTGAGGCCAGGCCGGAGCGTGGTGACCCAGACACTGACTGATGGGAGCTTCAGCAGTGAGTCAAGGCACCCAGGGACTGAGCCATCTAAAAGGGCTCCATCATGGCAGAATAAAATAAAACTGATTTCTACCACTCTTTTCACCCACCAACCCTTTTCCAAGCAGTTACTTGTGCCAGCAGTGGAATTAACAGCTCTTATTTAGGTTGCCCTTTAAAGACCTACTTGGTACATCTACTTTACTGCCAAGTTACAGCAGGAGGCAACTTCGCAGTCTGGACCAAGACTTTGAATTTAACTGCAGTAGCCAACACTCAGGATGGATTTTTGCTTTTGTTTTGTTGTAGCCTTGGGGTATTGTCCAAGTGCAAAATGCTGGTAAGAAGAATAATAATCCCTCTAGTTTCCAAAGGGATGGCTGGCAGGAGCGAACCATTAGTTTGCATCCAAGGAATCCTGACACAGGAGGCTGGAAGGGCAGGAGAAAGGGGATGTTGCTTGCATCTGAGCAATGTTTGCAGCTCTGACAATAGCTATGAGTCTGGAGGCTTTGGGTTGCTGCTCAAGGCCACAAAGAAATTCCTGGCTCCTGCTGATAAGCTGCACAGCAGGCAATAGGTGGGAAAGACGGAGCAACTTAGAATCATCTGTCATGATAGAGAGGAGACCAGCTCCTCCCCCCTTCTGAAGGGGCAGCAGCTCCAACCTGCAGGTCCAAGGGCTGCCAGCTGTGGCTGTGGTCACCTTGGATTTGGTTCACTTTGATGCCTTGGCTCGCAGAGCACCATGCTGATGGGCTGCTGCCGTGCCACGGGCCTTCCCTGGAGTGTGGCCTGCCTGTGGGATGCCGTGGGGCTGTGACATGCCAGCCAGTGCCAGACTCTCCCAGGTGCTGGGAATGGGGACAGGCTGCAGGCACCCAGCTCTCCCAGGGGGAGGTGTCCTGGAAGTGTGAGTCCAGCCAGGAGAGGAGACAGCTCAACCATGGGAGCAGTGGCTGTTGCCGTGTGTGGTTTGCTCTCTCTCCTCTCACAACCCCTCTGCTTTGGGAGGCAGAGTGTCTGCTAATGGCAAGCTGACAAGTGAATCAGTGCATATGTGCAATCAGCAGTGCCAGGGGAAGGAAACAGGGATTTATCCTCCCCCCGTTGCTTTAGACAATGCTTCTGCTTGCAGCCTGAGCTCCAGTTAAGGACATTTATTGATTGCTTCTCTGGTTTACTACTGACTGCCCAGGGAGCAAATAACAACATTTTAAATGAACAGGCTGAAATGTGGCAAGGAGGGAGCTGACAGGCAGTGATTAAGCAGCTCTCTGATCTGGAGGAGGGTGAGAAACAAATGACAGTATATATAGGTGTATGACGGCTAATATAGCAGGGGAGAGAATTAACTCATTGAAGGAAGGTGGAAGATCTTTCCACTACTCTTATTTTTGCCTGATGATTAAGCTACTAAACTAGAGGTTGCCAGAGGGAGAAATTATCCCAAATACATCTTTAAAAGGCTGCTGCCAGAGCACTGTGTATCCGTGTTCCCACAGCACCCACAGAAATGAGGGCCTGATTCAAAAGCTGCTGAAGTCAATGGGAGGGTTTCCAGTGATGTCTGTGAGTGCAGGTCTGACCTCCAAATTCTGAGAATGGTTTCATTGAGAAAAACACTTAATACATGGCACCCTTGAAAACTGGTCCCCAAATTATTGTCATGAGAAGAAAGGAAGCATTGCTGGTGACCACCTGGGTGCCACAGTAGCAAGTACCCTAGATGACAGATGTGCAATTTGTATTACACACCTTTATATTATTTTCTAATCTCAAGAGTCTAAGGGAGTAAAGCCACATTTTCTCCTCCTCCCACTTCTGAACTGGTACATATAGCCTACATTGGAGGGTCCACTGAGTGGTGGTCTGCAAAGCATTTTGCTGAATGGGTCATTTGTTCTTAATGATTCATTCCTTATAGTCAGAACAAGTAACTTTTTAGATGGAAGGAGCCCAGCTGCTGTTTTGCATGATACCATGTGCTACCACTGTGTCACCTCGAGCCCAGGTTCCTTAATCACATATATCTGGTGCTGCAAGTGCATTATCTGCTGATAAGATATATTTGCATAAGGCAGACTGATTTTTTTAAAAATATATCTATAACTTATATAAGAGGAAGTAGGTTCCTGGAAAATATTGGCAGAGAACTGGAGAGATAGCACAGTTCCTCTAACACCTGCCATCAGCCTTTAATCTCCCTCTATCACCATTTTTGTATTGCCATTTGCAATGGGGCTGAGAGACATTTCAAAGGGCTCAGGTGGTAAAAGAGCTGACTACAAGCTCCAAATCCATGGCTGAAGGTTACAGGCAGAGGCGTGGCCAGCAGTGGCAGGTCTGACAAATGGGTTGAAAGTCAGGTGCTCACTGTGCCATTGCTTTGCTAGACATGAACTCAAAAGCTCTTGAAGGTCACTGGGTGAGTTTCACAGTAAACTGATGGGGAAAAGACTGTCTGCAAATCAGGTTTTCACCAAATGCAATGTTACTGTAGAATCAAAGTCCTCTTTGTTTAACAAGGACAACAGTTTATAAAGATCTTATCATTGCCAGATATTACTGTTGCTCTGCAAAAGCACACAGCAGGGTGCCTGAGAACACAGGAGGGACATTATATCATCTTAAAACCTGTAATTAAAAAATAGTCCTTGTTTGGAAAAAAATTAACAGAGAATGCCAATTCTTCAGTTTTTTTCAAGCAGGCAGAATTTAGACATGTCATGCAAGATGTTCATGTTGTGTCAGGCTGGACTGCAAGGTAAAAAGTTTGAGAGAAATCTCAAGAAAGGTGCGTGTATGACTCAACTTCTCTAAGTGTGTTTTCTGGGTGTCCCACAAACCAAGTGGTTTCCACTGACAACACAAGCTGGCTCTGACTTTTGTCTCTGGGCATTTTCTTTTTTTATTAAAATTAACTTTCCCCACTGACTCTTTCTCTTGGTTGCCATTTCGGGAGTTGTTGGATGTTCCTCAGGGAGAAGCAGTTGCAAGACCATATCATGTATACTTCATAGCATGGACTTTGGAGGAAAGTGGGAGGAAAAAGGGTTGCAGATTTGGAGAGATGCAAAAGACACATTTAAAGCTGTTAAGGAAATGGCAAGCTTTTAAAAAAAAGGCGTTTTTATGAATAAGAAAAGCTCATTAAAGCTTTTCAAACATTGCCAGCTCTAAGGAAGGGGCATTTTCATTTACCTTTGTGTGTGAGGGAGAACTTTTTGAGATTCTTGATATTTACATTGAGAACAGGCTATATCTTGTGAAGATCTGGAGAAAAATGACAGAACACTTTATTTACTAAATGGAAGCATTGCCCCTGTGTAACCCAGGCCTGTGGGATGCAGGTGAGAGGAGAAGCCCCAGGGCTGCATCACATTAATCCTTTCATGATATGTGCTACCACAAGCTCATCTGGCTCCCTAATATAGTGTATGTTAAAGCTGAATTTGGCTGCTGCAACTCTATTCCAGAGACCTCCAAACACTTTGCTTTCTTATTAGATGAAGGGTACAGATTCCTTATTTTGTGCAGAGATGGGGCTGAATTATATTGGAACTTCCCTGGCTTTCAAAAATACAACCTGTAGGCCTGAGTGATGTAATTGTGAGAGATCTTTCTTTCTGTGTACATAAGCATTCTAAAAGACATTAATTTACTGAATAAACCCCTAATAAGCTGACTTTATAAAGCACCCTTCACTTTGCTTTTAGCATATAATAGATCATCATGTCCATACGGCCTTCATAGAGTAGAAAGTAATATTATAAACAAGCATGTTAAAAGGCTTTATATGAATAATAAAAGAACAGTAGAACACTAAGGGCAGAGCCAGCAGCAGTGCCTGGCCCCTTGCTGGCTGACTGCAGAGCCCTGGCCTGTGACAGTGCTGTGCTGGACCCAAGTGACCCATCCAAGGTCGGACACAGTCTGGTCTGGCAGCAGCAAGCAGGGATACTGGCCTTGCTCCATCAGCTGAAGCTTTCCTTTAGGTAATCACTTTTTCCTTGATTTCTTAGTTTTGAATTTGCAAGAAACTGCCCTGCTAATGGAGGCATTTATTCCCCAGAGAGGGGCAGGGGCAGTCTCCCTGCCTGTGCACCAAATCCGCACTGGTGTTCCTGGAGTTTAGCATTTCCTCAGTGACAGGCCTGACTGGGAGGGGGAGGACTGGCAGAGAAGTGGAAAGACTAATTTCAGCAAGGAACATGGAAAAAGCCTTCCTAGTTCTGGGGTGTGAGTTTCTGAAATTGCCTCCTCCCTCCTCATGAGTTCCTAGTGAGAGATGTGGAGGCAGCATGGCTCCTCCAGAGGGATAACATCCGTTCCCTGCAGTGTCCCACGAGGTGACAAGGACATATGGGACAGAGCACATGCATCCTTCTGCTCTTGCAGCTCACAGCAGCATTTCCCCTGGGGAACATCCACCTTGGGGGGAACTTTCTGTTGCTTTGCAACTGCAGATTGATGACTGAGTGGGATTGTTCGTGGTGGAGGTATAACTGATTTGTTTTCCCCAAATAAAACTTTTAATGCAAGAAAACCCATCCATAGCTGATGCCTGAATTCGCAGCACGTGACTGAGACAGGTGAAGCTACACAGGTGATTCTGGAGAAAAAGCAAAGTCTGCATGGCCGTGGCACATGCCAAAGAGCCAACGTGCCTTTTGGGGCATAAATCAGCCTTTCCAAGATGTGCCTACCAAGATGTGCAATTGCATGAAGTGAGAAAGTGCTGCTGCTGTGAGAGCACTTTGCACAGTTCCTGCTCTCAAGCATCAGCCCCAACGCCACCGCACAGCCCAAGAGCTGCCTGAGGAAGGGGAAGAGATTTAAACTGACACATTAAAGAGACCAAAATGAAAAGTTGTGGGTGCAATTGGGAATAAATGCTTCAGAGCTGCTAGAGCTAGTGCTCAAAAATAGCGCAGAGGAGGGGGGTTTAAGCCCTGCACAGTATTTCCAAGTAGCCCTTTGGATAAATTGACATAAATTCCAGAGGGATTTTAACTACTAGGACAAGGAACCAGAGCCTCTGCTCTGCCTGTGCACAGGCTTTAACCATGTAATGGAAAAAGCCTGTTTTCAGTTTCATGGGGCAGGGACAGGAATTTGGGAAGGGAGCATGCTTATAATATGCATGCTTGCACAAGCTCCATTAGGATTACTTTTAGGAGTATTTATTGTACCTGGCCAAAAGAGTATAAGCAACACAAGCTCCCTTCAAATACAAGACGATATAGTTTTGTGAGAAACTACAAAATAAATATGTACCTAGTGAAAGGCTCAGGAATAGGGTTAATTTTAATTTTGTCTTTGGCTTGTTTTTCCTGTTAAATAAATAATACTGCTGTTAAAGCTTCATTTGCAGAGAAGTGTGGTCTTCTTTGAAATCGACTTTAAGCTGCATCATGGGGAAAGATTCTCTTGGACTTCCCAAATGTTTCTCTTTTTGTGAGATGACGGTGGGGGATGAGCTAGGAAAGTGAAACAAATGTTATTAGAATTCAGTTTATTCCCTTTTCCCCAGCTCCTGTGCTGCAGCACAAAGCTGCTCTGCTCTGAACTGTGGGAAGGCACAAACCTTTGCTGAGCAGGTTTACACCAAGGTCCTCAAGAGGTGAAAGAGGAATTTGTCCTTTCACTGGCAAACCCCACTGCTTACTCTGTTGCCCCTACAGTTCCTTATCTGTAGATAAATTCCTTACAAGGCTGTTCCATCACCCACAGCCTGTGCCCCTCAGCCCTGCTGGTGCAGTGCTGGAATTCAGACTCCAGCACTGTCATGTTTGTCATATGGTTTTGAGTCTATCTTGCTTCTTTTATCTATGTTTCAAAGATAATGAGCCAAACACATTTCTGATGTCATTGGTGTAAATTTCCTCATTAATTCTAATTGCACTGCATAGGGCAACAGGCTCTAATTGCATTGGGCATGGGAATGGGGCCTCTGGGCAGAGACACAGCAGCTTCCTGCTCTTGGAAGCCAAGGAAGGAAGGCTTTAGGTGGTGATGACAAGGGAAAATCATTAGAGCCATCTTAAGTACAGGTATCCCCAAGGTAAGCTCAGAAGGTGACACAGTCTGGGGTGTTTATTAGATCAGAGCAAAGAGTCTGCCCAGCCCATTCAGCTCCCATGGGCAGCTCGATAAGCTCAGTGCCAAGAAATGCACCCGAGAGACCTCCCATAAAACTGGTACCAGTGAGATCAGGAGGACATCCTGATTGTGTGTGACTAACCAAGCAGGAAAGAAAAAACACCTCCTTAAGGCACATAGGAATTAATGACGTCAACTTATGCATGACAGATTTAATCCCAGAGAGACCCTTCCGAGTTTGTCTGAGTTATCCCACCAAGCCTGGGAAGGGAGCATCCTTCTTCCAGACCAGCACTGAACCCACTTTTCCAGCGCTTGTTTTTAGGCTCTTGCCTGTCAGTGGCAGTTTTTGGATGGCTTGAATTATGGGGCCATCCCTGTCTCCTCATTGCGTGAACGCTGCTGTCGCAGGCAGTCAGCTGGTTTTACCTCTTCGGTGAAATTCTGTGAATTTTGAACCCTGTTCAAGACTGAACAAATCAACGGGGACTTTCCATTGTTTGCAGTGAGCTCTGGAGCAGCTGTTATTGTTCTTCATCATCTGCTGGAACATTTCTAATCAAGTTATTGTTGTCTCCTGAGGAAACTTTTAGAAGTCTTTCAGAAACCTTCATATATTGGCAAAGCAAGTTTTTGGTTTCATTCCCAGGGCGATAGTCAGGCTTTTTCCTTTTTACTGACGTCATGGCTTTTGGATGTGCTCAGACTAACTCGTGGGTGAATTCAGTATTCCTCTTCACAGCTTCTGCTACTTTTTCCTTTTTATGCCACAGTGGTTTATGGCCTCTAGTTCTTACAGAACCATGTTTAATTTCCACAAAAGAGTGAACTAAAGACAGAAAAAGCCTTTATTCTTGAAATATTTAGGAAAAAAACCCCAAAATGCTGTGGCTTATTTTCCCAATGTTTTGTTGTTGTTTTTGGTTTTGTATTTTTAATTCTTTTCCTTTGCAAAGATTTTTGACACATATGTCCATCTGTAGCCATTTTTCTTGTATATGTCTGGGGTTTGTCTCTCTCTTGTTGCGTGAAGGCTGATGGGCATTGTCAGCTTTTTCCAAAGCTGTGGATTTAGAGATCCAGAAATCCACTAATTAGTTCATGTTTAATCTTCATGATCTGCAAGAGCAGTTCTGGAGTCTTGTAGATTTGTTCCAGCACAGTCAAATTATACTGATTAGATTGGTAAAAAGCCAAAAAAAAAAAAAAAAAAGCATAAATAGCAATTGTTTAAAATAAATTCCAAGCACATAAAGACTGATTTTAGCCTGGGCTGTTGAAAACTTTTGTACAAATTGTAGTGTGTGTTTACTGCATTATTTTTCCCCCAAAAGTGGAAGAGTTGGACCTTTAGTTGTCATAAGTGTGCTGAAATATGACAGGCAGCTGTGAAACAGATAAACCCCACAGCTGTGTGGTGCCTTGCAGGGGAGAGCACCGTCACCAGCGTTTGCTGCGTCGCCTGTTCCCAAGGCAGAGCTGCCTCTTAAAGTCCTTGTAAAATCCCAGTGCCTGCAAACAAGCTGCTGTTGTAGAGCTGTGCTACCTCCCAAGGACACTGGAGCTGCCAGGGGCAGGAACGGGGCTGCTCCCCGCTGCAGCCACGGAGCCCAACCCCTGGAGCAGGCGAAGGGCTGGGAGGGGCAGCCGCAGGACAGGGAGGGGTGCCCAGCACTCCCCAGACACTGCAACCAAAGGTGCTACCTGGCAGTGCTCCAGTGGCTGCTGCCCTCGTTTTTGGGGTGTAATGGTGTTCAAATAAGTAATTTAAAAGTTTTACTCTCTGGTCCATCACAGATTCAAGCCTGGGAGCCAGGAGGTTTAGCTCCCCAAGCTGTACTGCAGGTACGAGGTTTCTTTCATCTTCGGTCTCTGAGGACTACTGCACTTGCTAAACAGCAACATGCACACACAGAGGATAAATACAGGCTAGAAAATAAGTCAAGTATAATTTGAATGTTTATGGACACAGCTGAGCAAGCTCTCTGTTTTTCAAAGGGTTTCAAATGTTTAGGAAACAAAGTCATAACGAAAGCCTCCTATCTTACAAGCGGGCAAATGTACTGTTAAGAACCACAAACGTTTTGCAAGATAAATCTTATTATGTGGTTGAAAACACAACTGGAACTTGACTCTGACTTGCAGCAAGCAGCCATTGCATGTTTGGGAAGGGTCACGGAGATTTAGACCATCACTGGCAGGAAAGTACAGAGGGACACTGGAGTAAACGGGAATGATCTCCTAGATTAGCTCCACTTAGTCACGCTCTGCAAGGAGGTTCAAAACAGCTCCTGTGAAAAGGAACAAGTTTGTACTTCCCTCAGAGCATGACAGTGCTCTTCTCATGGTGTTTCTGAGTGTGGAGCAGCCAGTTGAGCACTGACCTTCTCTGTCCTGCTGCTGCAGCCCCAGCAACCATCAACTCACAATTCCCAACAGGGCTGTCCCCTGGTAACCCTTTGCATTTCTCTGCATGAGTTTCACCTGCACTTTATTGCCCAGTCCGTCATTAGGCAGGACTCACCCATAAAATCTTTCCATAGTTCCTTACAACCTGTCCCCATCCTTAGTGCCATAAATAACTGTGCACCATCAGCAGACTCCCCTGATGAAGTGCTCAGCCCTTTTTCCAGGTCATTTATAGCAACACTGAGCTGCACAAGTACCAGCACAGACGCCAGGATGCCACTGGTGACCTCCAGACTCCTGTGAGACTCAGCTAGGGCCTCTTCCCTCTGTCGTTTATCCCTGAACTCATTACTCAGCCTTATTTATCCTACAACTAATGGCTTTAGAAAGTGCCTTAATTCTATTAGGTTCCCTAGCTTTTTGCATGGGTGGCTCTGCAGCCTTACTCATGATCTTTTAATATTATTTTGGGGTGTATAATTGAATTCAACCACTCTTAGATATTCTACAACAAAGTGGGGCAGGCATGGAGAAAAACACTGTGTGTTTTGAGCAATTGGCAGCCTTTGTGGTGTTCCTGCTTTGTTGATTTTTACTTGAGAAAATATTCTGTAAAAGTGCAACAAAATGTGACTGTTTTGTGCAAATTTGACTGCTTTGGATCCAGACTATCCAAAACCAGTGCCATGTTTCAGCTGGTGGGGGAGGAGCATAGGATCTATCTATAGTCACTGATCCTTCTAATTCACAGGGAATTTGGGAGGTTTTTTTCAGCTCTGATAAAACTAATGCAGCACATAAGCCTCTTTGAGTCACCCTCTCTGCTATAAGAACTACCATAAACAGCTGATTTCTATGAGGCAGATGTATTTATAGGCTTGGGATAGAATGTAGATTTTAAAATGCCACTTTTCTACTTCAAAGAGATTGACTTACATTTTTAATCTGTAAAAAATTAATGCAGCTAATTAATGAAAATGGCTACAGAGTAAAATGAATTAAAGTTTCAGAAGATCATTAAGCACTGATATGGCTGCATGCTCTGATTTGGTAATGAGTTGTGACATGAGTTAAGACATTATCTAACTGTATTTGCACCCAGGTACTGTAAGAACTTGTGGGCACTGAGGTGCTGCCGTGTGAGAGTTTTGCTCTGGAGGAGATTCTTGCTGAGCATTAGGAGAGCACTGTCATCTAAGAAAGAGCTGTGAGAAGATCTGGGACGTCAGGTTCTGTTTTTCATTCTGCCACTGCCTTGCACAATCCCCTCATGCATCAGACTTTGAAAGGAGCACGGTGCTGTGCCATTCCCAAAGAAACCTACACAACCAGGGCTCAGGTGATCAAGGGAGTTGTGCTGAAATCCCACTGAAATAAATAAGTAAGAAAATTCAGTAGAAGCTGGGGCATGAAATCCTTTACCTTCTTTGAGAAACCTGCTCTTTCTTCAGGCAGCCAGCAGCTCCCTAATGTGGAGGTACCACCACGTTCTCACAACAGCCGTGGGTACTTCCAATCTCCTGCCACGGCCATTTTGCAAATCCTTTCCTCTCTCTGAGTAAATGTTTGCAGGATCAAAGTCAAACTGCATGAGAAATGAGGAACTGTTTCCTTACAAAGTAGAAATCCTGTCTCACACTGAGATTTACCATGAGGAAGAACTGCCTTTTCTTTTCCCAGGCAAGCATGCTGCATCTCCACTCTTAGACTACAGCTCTGTCAGAAGTGGCACAGAAGTGGCAGGTGCAAAGGCACTTAGTCTGAGGGGAATTGAGCCCTCGTATTCCCTGGGGGGCAGAAGATGATGTTTAAGACCCAGCACTGCTCCTGAGGCAGGAGGAAGCCCCGGGCTTGCTGTGGTGCCACACGGTCGGGCCATGCACAGATCACGTTTTGCCAGTGGCTTTCTCAGTTGTGACAGGCTGCAGGTTCGTGTACTCAGCCCACCTGGGCCTCTTGGTGCTGCTCTAATGCCAGCAGTGCACAGGGCTGGGCTAATGCCTTCAGAGGGAATATAGACCCATTTATAGTCTGTGCAAACACCTAAAGGAGTCCAGTGCTGCCATCCTTGCTCTGACGTGTGTCTGCAGGCTGGTAATCAGCTTTAACCATGAGAATATCTGCACACCCTGCTGCAAAAGGGCTGTTAAGATCACTGAGGAAATGTTAGCAATGGAGGATCATACTAGGAACACTGGGTGGTAAAAACTGGTAATCTCCTGTCTGGGAAGACTGATGTGCTTGTGGATTCTGTATTTCATGGAAATATTCTCCATTTTCTTACATGTTTCCACCTTATCTGACAGAGGACACAAAAACACATCAAGAGAACATGCAGAAACTCTAGCTAGTTTCTTAGTTAAATCTGATTCTTCAACATAGGCAAACAAATCTTTCTTATTCAATGCTCTTGCCCAGTAATGTCCTGAAATTGGTGATTCTTTATTGTATAATATATAACTACATTGTCTATTTTGCTGACGTAAGTTGAACCATACTGAACTCCTCTAATAGTGTGACATGATGCACCTGTAATCCAACAGGTTGAGCTGACTGCAGACTTCTCCCTCCCTCCTTTCCACTCCATCTCACCCTACATCCTTTGTTAAAACAGCCTGAATGAACTGACATCCTCAATAATGAGCATTTCTCATCCACAGCTTTCAAGAGGAGAATCTGGAATTTCCTGGGAAAGTGCCTCTTTATAGCAAAAGGCCAGAAAATGAAAAGCTTTGTCCTAGAAATCATTCTCTACCTTGCTACTGCTCCTTCCCCTTCTTTCTCCAAGCAGATTTGGTTCTCAGATCCCGCTGACTCCTACGAATATAAAAGTATCAGAGCCTACAGCTTCATCATCTTCCTCACCCTCAAGTGGAATAAACTTCTGGCTCAGAATATTTTGACATCACAAAATTTCATTCCACATGCCCAGTGACCAGCCACGCTGAATTGCAGACACATGGCAGGTGAAACTACTTGCAGATGTATTTTTGACTCAGGTTAGGAGCAGGGACTACAGCTCTCCCAAAGCAACATGAGGGAGAGGAAAATCCCAGTGCAGACTTCCCCTTCCTGCATGGTGCCTACTACAAAAGGAGGTTGCTAAAGCAACAGTTTCTCAGAGCTGACTAGACCTAGTCATGCACATGGGTTTCATGTGTATCAGGATCAGCTTTCAGAAAGAGATGGAAAAGGCTCTTTCTTCTCCTTATGTAGCTTTGACTACTCAGCTTGCACCTCTGGGAGCAGAAAATCTGAATTCACTTGGTCTTGGTCTCTGACATACACTGAAGCTATCTGCACCCCTGGGGAGAGCCCCAGAGCTTCACTGGAACCACTCATGCAAATTGCCCTCTTAACAACTACAAAGGAATACGATATTTAGCATCAACCCACTCAGCCCCCACCAAAATAACTTCTGAGGCTGAGGTCTTCAGCAGCTCGAACATACTGCTCTCTGCAGGGGGCCTGGTCAGGAGCACTCAGCTGTACCTGCAGGTCCTGACGGGGTGGCAAAATACAGCCCTTGTCCTGCACTCCAGTAAAGAGGAGAGGAAAATGCTCTGCCCAAAGCCTGGCTGTGCAATCTCAGTGGGCCTGGAGCAGCAGGAAGAGCTGGTGCATGCTGTTGGTATGGCTGTCAGCTTTGGATCTGAGGGCAGGAGCAGGGAGATGATGGGAAGGGACCACTCACAGCAAGGGGAAACCCAATTGTGGGCAGTCAACCTTAGCAGCCAGGGGGAAACACGAGGTACAGTGAGATGCCCACAGGACAGTGTTCCAGCTGGTCTTTGTGGTTGTTCCTGTCAGCACATCAGCCAGTTCACCTCAGAGTTCAAAGCTGCTGCCCTGCGGCAGAGGACAACAGCCTGCGAAAGGACACAGATCTCCTGGGTGAGATATGCCAGGAAAGGGTTGGAGTGAGGAGAATTATTTTTATTTCACTATTTAATTCAAGATTTCTCTGTTCCCTGTGTTGATGCTGATACAGATTCATTCCAGTTCAGAAACTGTCACGTAGGGAAAAAGGAAATAACACAGTCTGGCTCCCCTCTTTTGGAATCTAAACAACATCGTTCCTTAGGAGCACTCGAGAGGCCAAGCAGCATGTAAATGCTTTCCCTCATGGTGACACAGAAATTTCTGGTACTACAGCAACACCCTTCCTCCCCTTGACTGGTCACAGCTGCACGTACCTTCGGTGTAACATCATGGTTATGCAATGCCGACTCTCCCACTCTGCTCTTATTGTGCCTCTCTCCTATTTGTGCAAGCAGAAGCTGAGACAGAGCCCAACAACAGCCTCCAAGAGCTCAGCCATTTCTCAACCTTCCTTTTCCAAGCCTGCACTACTCCCACTGGCACAGAGGTGAGCTGGGACCACCAATCACCCCTGAACTGCAGCCCAGGTCTGGTCTCTGACCAGAATGAACCTGGGAAGGCACAAACACGCAGGCTGCCCAGCACACCTCTGCACCCAAGTGATGCAGACCCTGCTGGGATGAGCACTCGTTCCCAAACACATCAGTGCATCTCTGGGCCCCCCTCCTTTCTAGGTCACCATGACTTCTGCATACATCCTGTTCACCAGGACTAATGGAGCACAGATGTACTCTCAAGGGAGTGAGTGTCAACCAGAACCCTCATCTCTGGGACGTTTCCCAGGAAGAACCATCTCCTCACCATCACGTATCCCAAAGTACCTAAGGAGAAGGAAATTAAGGAGCAGAGCAGGAAATTAAGAAGAGTGAGTTCCTAGAATTTTTGCCACTTTATCCCTTTAATTTTTCAAGCAGGACTTACGATCATCTTCTTCAGAGAAGGGCGTTGTGCTAAAAGGTAGGCAGGAAACAACCACAGTGAGATACAGATCTGTGATGCTTTAATTAAAGCACAGGTAAACTGTGAACAGCAGCAGAGCTCTGAGTGTTTCTTAGTCACTCATCTTAGTCACTGCCTTGTAGGCTGTCAGGTGTCACAGCCTGCTCTCCACACCAGCCTGCAGGGCACGGGGCACAACGGGACCTGGCTGCTGTGCAGAGCTGTGTCCTAGTGCTCATCCACGACTGAGGGATCCTGGTGCATGGCAGCAGTGAAAAGGTGCACCTGAACATGGGACTAACTGCACCAAGGCAGGAAGAAGTGTTTTGTTCCATATTGGAGACTAAAATGTATTCAAAAGAGAAATGAGCCTAAAAGCATGGCCCAGGCAGATTCCTCCAGTGTGGAGGGAAAGACCCATCTTTCTGATCTACCCCTTTTGGCAGGGAGTGCAGCCAGAATGTAGAACACAGGTGACCATAAGCAGCATTAAACTGTGGGGCATCTGACAGCACAGTACTGTCCATGCTGGACAGTGTGGGATCCTCCCTGTGACCCTGACAACAAAGCAACAGCAGGAAGTGGTACAGTGCTGCTGGCCATGGCTGCCATCAGCAAAAACACAGAAGCCTTTTTAATATTGCAAAGACAGAAATGAAATCCTCTTCTTATGCAATGCTTGTCCTTCCTCAGCAGAGATCAAATCAATATGGGATCAAGCAAAGTCAATGGTTTATTTCAAGGGGTTTTGAATTGGGCTTTGTAGGCAAAAAGGCAGCAGCCTGGTTTCAAACTCCAGGAAGACGCATTGGTATTTCCATTCCACGTCTATTTGTAGCACAGAAATGCAACTTTGTTCCTTTTTAGCCCTGTTTAAATGTTACATTACTTTAAAATAAAGTCTGTCTGGAAAAAACTATGAAGTTTGGGGCTGAATTTTCCCTGGAGAAGCTTTGGGATCCCCTTTGTTAGTGAATGAGGATCACCTTGAAGGAAATTAAGAAGAACCTTGTGGTTGTAATTCCCCATCCTTTCTTCTGAAGTCTGTCAGCAGCTGTGCTGTGCTGCTTGGTGGTGGTCCCAGCACACACAAAGGTGCACACACAAACACACTCACACGTGTTCTAGCACAGCAACCAAACCTCACACACAGCGTCAGCATCTTACTGCACAGCCTGGAGAACATGAACAGCAGCAGAAAGGGAACTGTCCATAATTTCTGGGGACATGCTGCAGTTGTAGGCCAACTTACATAACTGATTTAGCTGAACAGAATTGCTTTCTGCCTTTAATCTGCTCAACAGTTTATCTTTGCAGCCGTGATCGGTTGAGCTCTCTTTAAACCGTTATGGATTAGCGTTCTGCTGAAACACGTTAGAAGCTTAGCTTTGTTTATTTTTGTCAAGAATGGGGGAGGGATATCAGGTTAAATGTTCAGGCAGCAGTTTATGAATGGCTGGTTCTATTGCACAGCAATCGATATGCTCAGGTACCGAATGCAAGGCACAGCTAAATGCTTTGAGTGGCAGCACTAGCGGCTGGAATAGGAATATTTGTAAACTTACTATTAAAAATAAAAGAAAAAAGAAGGAACAGTAAATTTTCATGATTATTTTAATCTATAAATAAAAAACGTAATCCAGCATTCAAACAGTTCATCACACCCACAAGCTCTATATGGAAGACCGAAGAGTAAATGATCTGAAAACTTAATTAATAAGGCTGGTTGAGGATTTTACTAAGTTTGCATTATGGATGTGATCTGGAGACAGAAATCCTACCAAAAGCAATCTTTCTGTCATTCAGCTGCAGGAAAACAATATACCATAATGGAAATAAACCACCAAACAACTGGAACCTCATCCACACCACTTACAAAGAGGTGCTCAGATAATATTAGCCAGCTGTTAAGTTAATTTTCACAGTGGATTCATCAGCTATGCAAGTGGTTGTTCCATTAGAACATGACTGTATGGATCCAGGTTCAAATTCTTACTACAAACTGATGAGCACAATATGCCAATTTAAATTAAATCCAACAATTACCACACTACTTTGACCTCTGTGTAGTCAAAATGATTTGCAGATGCCAGCCTGAAATGGAGTAAGAGGTTGCGTTCCTAAGCGCTGCCAATAATCCTCTGGAACACTCTTCCAAGGAAACACTGATTCTGTGAACAGTTGTGCTGGCAACCCTATAATCTTGGAACTTTCTTATCTAAAATGGACAAAGTAGGCACTTTCACATTCTTCAGAGCAACACAGACCCTAGAGAAGTTAAAAAAAATAGTGTCCAGTGGTGCTAGGAAAAAAAGAAAACATAAACCTGGGAAAGTAATTCAGAAAAAAAAAGGAGGAAAAAAATCCAACTTCTTTGTAAGTTATTTTTTGTTTGTTTTGCTGTCTTATGAGAGATCTTAATTCTGAACATTCCAGTGAATGGCCATTCACTATTAATTTATCTTCTTTCTGACAGCAAGTGGAGCACCATTCCAGAGTTTCAACATTCCCTTGATGCTGCTCTGCTTAAAGCTTGTGTGCTATTTAAACAAAGCATATTCCAACCAAATCTGACTATATATGGAATTCCCTGACAAGTAAAACTTTGGATGCCATACAAAAAAGAGCCATGAAAACAGAATGCACACAAACTCCACTCCAGACTGCACAGACTGGGCATGTACTACACCAGGCTCTTGGTGGCAAAGGTCAGGTACCCAGTGTGCCCAACCACCTCCCTCAGTGGCACGCCACTCTTGAACTGCACAGTCCCTTGCTGCAGATTAGCACACGAGCTTGCTTGGTGCGATGGGTTGCTGCTGTCAAAGCCAGTGCTAGAATTATCCTCAGCTGCTTTTCCAAGGTCAGGGATTTGCAAACTGATTGTCTTTACATTGAACACTCGGAGCAGAATTTCCAAGGTGTTAATCTCTGTAAAACCATATTCTTCCATCGCTAGGCAGGTTCTTTGAACTTGTTCAATGCACGGGGAGAAAGAGCAGATGCGGCCACCTGCAAAATAAGACAGGTAATGGAAAAGAGAGAAAAAGCCAAAATGAAGCACTTCATCTTTTTTTAAATTCTCCCAGATGCCCATAGAAGTACAATTGTACAGACAAAGTGAAAACAGTCTTCAAGAAAATCTACAAGGCAACTTTGTTGGTTTAAACTGTCAGCACAAAATCATACATGGACAACTCTACAGGCTGCTTCAGACCTTTTAAAAATGACAACAGCAACTTCCTTCATCTTCCACATCCAATGTTGCCCTCGACATTTGTTCACAGCAAAACTGTTAAAGTTGATCCCTTTAGAGCAGTGACTCTTTTGGAATCACTCTCCACTGTTCTGGACTGAGGCACAACTGCAGCTGGCACGTACACAAAGCCAGTTGTCATTCTGCACACGCTGCCCAGCGCTGGAGCCCCAGCGCGCGTGCACGCGCCCCTGACAAAGGCGGCTGTGTTCAGTTGAGGACGATGGTATGCCTGGACAGAATAAAGGGATCTCTCCAGGCCATAGATGGAGTGCTGTTAAGGCTTTACCCTTTTAGTCAAGCTGACTAGCATGTCTCCTGAGTATTGAAGTTTGGATTTCACGTTGTGCAGGCTTACAGTAAACGCTGTAAAACTCTAGGACAGGAGTTTTAAGTGATAAACTATCACTTGTCTCCTTGTCTGTGCACGGTTCTGATTTTTGATTTTTAACGCGGAGTATTAATAGGCCCCCTACACCTTTCTAAGTGCTACAGTGTCACCTTAACAGCTGAGAATAGAATGATTCAGATTTACTCTGAAAAGCCACAGCTAAATCAGATCAAAGAATTATAAGGACACTGTCTGCCACAAAGCCAGGGCATGTGCTTTCACCCAGGACACAGTGTCCCACAAGGCAACTGCCCTTCCTGAAAAGCTTTTGTGCAGGAGGAAGGAACACTGGGCAATGCAGCTTCAGCTATTGTTTCATTTATTACAATTAGATGAAAATGCCTGCTGACCTGATTTGCATTCCATCCCAGTCCTCTCCCGGGCTCCAGTCAAACCTTCCAATACCAGTCATCTAAGTAGTTAAAGAACCCGTGCAAGCCAGAGCAAAGCATCCTGCTAAAAATAGAGGCAATGCTGGGACTACATGAAGCCTGCTTTATCTCAAACTCCCCTTTTTTTTCCTTTTTCGTTTCCAAAGTCAGATCTCTAAAAAAAGAAAGCATCAGGTCTGAAATTACTGTAGCACTCTAGTTACTGTGCAGCAATCATGTGCTGGGTACTGCCTGGGGAAGAACACTTTCCACAACCATTAATCCACCATACGCTAAGTAGGATTTAATTTTAGTCCTCAAATAAAGTCTCTGCACCAAGGGGTTCTTATCATGAATCTTCAGAACAAAGTACCCTGGACAAGTAATTCCCTGGAGTGACAATTAAAACCCAAATCTAATAATCACCTGCAAAATTAATGCTGGTATGTGTCTTCATGAACCAAGTCTGTTGATGCTGATTTAATTGCATGCCCAGTCCATTAACTCCCATGAAATTAGATTTGTATGTTCATCAGGATGGCCAGCACTACCAAAATGTTCCTGAATCCGACAGCTAATCTTTTCTGACCAAAGAACTTACACGTTTCTACCATGCTTGTAGATATAAAACAGAAAAGCTCATGAAAAAAAATCTGTTACATAATTAGAAAGCTACTATGATGCACGCATGTTACAAAGAAAGAGTTTATATTCTTATTGTGTAGGGAAACTGAACAAATGTCTGCCTTAACTAAATGTCAGTTCACAATAACTCTTTGTCTGCAAAGCAAGAATCTGCCGAGAGACCAGAGACTACTACTTCATTCAGGCTTTTTGATTTCGAGGTTTTATATTGCAATAAAAAAAGCAAAATATATTTACATTTACGGTAAGTGTGTTCTTATTTATTCTGACTCTAAGGGTTTGAAGATATGTTTAGGCTTTTGAATTCACATGCTCTGTATTTACAGTCAGGAACTCAAAGCCTGCACACAGCTGTTGACATACACGCGGCAAAGCCACCTACGGTTCTTGTCAAGCCTTCAATTAAAGGCAGAGCACCCTTCCTCTTGCCTGGGGCTGGTCAGCTGAGCACAGCATGTCAACACCAAACTTGGAGAAGATTTATCAGGCTGCCTCCTCACAACTGCTGGGGGAAGTAGGGTTACAGACGACAGGCTTTCAAGCCCTTTGGTAAGGAAGGAAGCTCTTGCTTGCAGTAGCAAATATCCAGAGGGCAAGCACAAAAAATAACGTTACTTTACTTCCTGCACTGCTGGAAGTGTCTCAGGTGTGAAAGATAAGAAAACAGTGAACTGCTGGTATTTCATCTGAGACTGTCCCATGGGTTTTAATAGTTCTGTCAGTTTTGTTTTCCCCTTTTCATGCCTATTGTTCTCATTATTTTTATACATCCCTCCCAAATAAGTATACCTACAAAGGGTTTAAAAGCAAACCCATCAAGCATCTGTCGTTACAGATCCTAACAAGTGGGAGAGGGATCCCCTCTGCTTTTTCCTGTACTATCAGGCAGGCCAGATCTGACTTGCAGTTACAGGCTGGAATTATTTGCTTAAGCAGATATTAGGAGCAAAGATTGGAAAGCTACAATTAGCAGAAGGCTGGAAGGCAAAAATGAAATTGCAGTTCCAAACTGCGAGAGGCTGTCTAAAATAGAAATATTTGGGAAGTTTCAATTCCTATGGTGTGTTTAGACCAGAAAAAAAAAAAAAAAGAAAAAAGAAAAAAGTAGAAAACCAGCATCCAGAAGGACATGTTCATCTGTCCCAGGAGCAGAGACATTGTCATCTTTAAGAGAGCAGATGCTTCTGAATTCTGCACACTGTGGGCTGCCCTCTGTACCCGGCTGGACTACCAGCTAAAAGGCAACACCCCTTCTGTCACAATCACCAAACAGATCCAAATCTAGATTTCAGCATTCACAGTTCTGAGACTCTTTGAGAGCCCTCTTGTCCTTTAGACACCAAGAGGCTTTTAGGGCTTAAAGGACTTGAATATGCATTACTTTGTCTTGCCATGCCAAGGATTCCTTAGTGAATGAAGAAAAGACATGAACTCCCTCTCCTCCCTGGGGCACATTGCTCTGTCTGTGGATCACAAAGGGGTGGACTAGACTAGAGAGCAGTGAAAAAATCTGAATGGAAACTTTTTTGTACAAATTGGGTTTGTGTTCTTTCAGAGCTCTCCTTTTAGGAGAGCTACCGTTCCTAAATTTGGTTAATGAGATCTGTGTGTCATCATAAATTGATATAGTAATTATGAGAGATTAATCCTGTTCACATTGGGAAGCTGTGTGAGCTTTTTGATCTGAAGTGCTGTCTAAAAATGTGTTTATTCATGTAAAATGCATCTGACAAGTGCTACAGTTGAGGAGAAGAGAATAATGAGACTGTATGAAAGACTTAAGGTTTTTTTTACCTTCAGTTTTACAGGCAGTGAGTAAGTTTGAAGCATTTAATGAAGAGGTTAAATGTCCTGAATCCATAGCCTGGAACAAGCCCACACAGTCCTGGCAGTCATTGTAACCAACAACAGGGTCGAGAAAACAAGAAAATGGAAGTACAGTTCAGACTGGAATGATTAGAAAAGTGAGCTTAAGGGAAGAGGGAAATAGAAGATTTTCATCCACATAGTACTGTCCATTTCAACAGACTGTATCTAATTGCTAATTGAGGGACACAAGAGCCTGGCCTCTACAAGAGGCCAGTGCCTCAAAAGTTGCCAGAATGTTCCTGTGCAACTCCAACAAACAATTTTGTTTCTGGTTTGTCTGAGCAAGGACTAACATCTCCGCCAGTTCTATTTAGCTAATAAGTGCATTAGGTTTCAAGTGTGGAAATCTCAGTGCTACCAATTGACAAGAACTCCAGTGCAAGCTTATGATACAGAGAACATGCCCAAGAAATGTGCTCTTATTTTTGTAGGTTATTGTATGTGTCACAAGTGCTCTGACAGGTTCTTTCATCATCCCAGTATTATTCAGCTGATGCACACCTAGTGCAGCACCATTGAGTTTTAGGGAAAAGGGCAAGTAATTTAGAATGATTCTGTGACATAAAGAATATAGCACAGCATTTTTACCTCTGGCAAATGAACATAGCTTGGGTTTTGGGACTTCAGTGCATTGTCATAATTGGAAGATTATGTTACAAAGATCTCAAGGAAGAAAAAAAGCCACACAGGCATTATCACTGTGTAGGGGTGAGGCAGGAGAGTCACTGAGCAGCATCACTGTGGCATTTACTCTTTGCTAGTAGAACACTAAAAATATTGTCTCTGCAAAAGGGGACAGAATGTCCTTTAAGTGCGTGTGCTCGTGGGCGATTTGATGTAGCTTCCCTGACAAGTGAAATTAGAGGATTTGGCTGTTGGAAGAAATTAAAGGATGTTTCTTGATTCAGAAAAGAGAATTCTCTCCAAATCACTTGCCAGCTCATTAATAGGAGCTTGATGTGATTTTCTGCAAATGTGACCTTAACCTCTGCACTTGTAGGTGCATCATTCAAAAGGAATTTATTCCTGCTCATTATTATGGGCTGGTAAAAGCATGTAACAAAGAAATTAAAAAAAATCAGTTGGCTCCATACTGGGCAAAAAAACCCTAACAACTTTCTTTAAGGATCCTTTCACCTCAAACTACTTTCTTCAAACTGTGTAAAAGCCAGTAGCTTTGGCTGGCCTTCCACAGTGAGGATTTTGATGCAGGAACCCTTCTGCTTGACTCTCTACTCGTTAAAGAATCACCTTTACTTCTGGCCAGGCCCACTGTGTGCACCTGACCCAGTAAGCCCTGACAGACCCAAGCTAGGGATTAATTAGTAGTCCAAGTACTTCATATGGTGAGGGACAGAAGCTGCTCCTCAAAGCCACACCTGGGTGGTTGAAAACTGGGACCATGAAAAACCTCTGGAGCTCAAGAAAAATAGCCAGTGAGGCTTCTTACATGGACATGGAAGTGCAGAGGCCCAAAGAGGGAGATGTTCAAAGCAAACGTTACCTGCATATTTTTGAGGGGAGAATTGACAGCACCGTATTATCTGATTCAGATCAGATTGGATCTGAATTATCTGATACCTTGTTATTTCAAGGATCACAATTTGACAAACTCATAATTCAGGGGCTTTACCATACTCCAGAGGGAATGGAAAAATCTGAATTTAAGAGTAAAATCTTTAAAGAAATAAAGGAAATAAAAGAGAGGTGGTTTTAATAATTTTGTGACTCAGACTGTTAAACACCATAAGGAGCAACTTAAAATACAAGAGGCTAATCCAACCTAATACATGGCTGTAATTTTCCATCCCCCTAACTGAAAATTTAAAAACTGTATGAAAATTATTGTACCAGTGGGTTTCTCCCTCATCTTCCCCAGCCTTGGAAGAAATAGACAGTATTTATGAGAGTAGAGTAGGTGGGTGCAGAATTATATTCAAAGCACTACAGTATTCATCTGTGAAATGACTGTGAGTCAAAAGTTTCAGGGCATTTAAGAACTGTAGAATATTGAGGCTATTTTTGTTACCTCACAATTTTCTCATTTTCCTAATTTTTAAAAGTTTAGCCTGAAGGGGTTAACGTTAACTTCACAAAAACCACCAAGGTCAGATATTGGGAACAGCAGCTATGACTACAGAAAAGCATTAATCAGCAGATGCTGCAGAAGAAAAACAGTGCAGGTCTGGAAATGAAAGGAAGTTCTGCAGTGCAGCAGTGCCTCAGAGATGCTACAAGCAGCGTTTCTGCTGGAAGTGTGACTGGTGACATCAGCACAAAAAGATGCAGCTGAGATGGAAACCTGAACGTCGCGGCAGAGAGCACCACCAGAGAACCTTCTAGTCACAAACCTACTGTGCCATTTTATTCTTTCAGCCCTTCACAGGTTGACAGTGCTTTAAATGGGAGGCCAAGCTGCTCTAAGTAGTGTATTTACAGCATACTGCAAGGCATAATGTGAGTGAAATTGTACTCTTGTAAAGAGGATCATTAACACTCAGCCTACTAGGAGCTGCAGCTATTCAGGACCTTGAGCTGAAGTAGGAGAGAAAACACTGATCTGATAAGGTTTTGTTAAGGTTGAGAACTCTCCCATATTGTCTCAGCTGAACTCTCTATCACAAGTATTGTGGTTTTAAGGAGGAGAGTAGCTAATGCTGTATATTGAATTTGCTTAGTTCTGATTTCATTCAAAATACCTTAAGACTTTAGGGACTAAATTACCACTATCTGGCAGTACAGCTGTGATAGCTGCATGGCACATCACACCAAAACCCACAGTGTGAATGGTTCAAATGTGACCCTGTCCGGATCTGAGAGAGAGGGTGTGGACAGAAAAGAGTGGAATTAATTTCCTGCAGTGACGCTTTATCATTACAGGAACCCTTGGAACAGGGTTGAATAACAGCAGAATGTGCACAGGCTGTACTGCAGAAGAGCTTTAACTCTTTGAAAACAAAACAAAGGAGCACTATTAAATTATCTGCCCGTGATAGGGAAAGGGAAGCAGTTACAGATAACCTTCTGCCATATTTTAGATTTAACAGCAGTAAAAAACCCACAACAAAACTACGCACATGACTCAGAATAAAACAGAAAAGTGCCTAAGTTTTAACATATTATTATTATAATCAATTATATTTTATATGAAAAACAGTTTTTGTTTATATGCAAAATAGCAAAATTTAAAAAATGCCCCCAGTCAGTCACGTACCAAGTTGCCCAAAAGAGGAGCCTTAGACCAGCACCAGATCTCAAACATGGGTGTCTGGTTGCAACAAAAACTGCAGCAAGGATCAGCAACTTCACTTTTTGAGTGGTTCATAAAGTGAATGACGCCACTTCACAAACACAAAAATGTGGAATTTTGAAATCTTATTTATATTGCCTAAGCAGATGTAACCTTGTAGCATAGCACAAAAAAGCATAGCCAGATGGTATGGCCGGTTTGGGACTATAATACATTTTCTAGGATTTCAAATGCTGGAGTGAGACAAGGATTCAAAACTTGGAACTGTTCAAGCAGCCCTGCTTAGTATTCTAAGCATGCACCACTTAAATAATTCAAATTGGACTGCGCAATGCAGCGCCTTCTAAGCTGGGAAGTCAGCTGAGTGTTGTGCTCAGTAGATTAGATAATTTGAGCATGGGAAGGGCATTGTACAGTGCAGTGATTTTTCCCCCCTCAGGACACACTGGAAAGCTGCTACAAATTGAGCTGTAACCATTGCAGGTACAGAGTGCTAACAAGGCTCACTCCATTGATTCACTTTTTAAAGAAAGCGTGTTACGTGGGTATCACAAAGCTTTCTAGAAAATTTTTAGTAGTAGCTGAGGTAGCCTAACAGTGGGACTGGTCCTGACTCAGCAAGGCAGTGTACATTCAGTGACCTTTAAGAACAAGCTTAAATCTTGTGATTTCAAGAAGACTTAGCAATTCGCTTGAAGTCCAGCCTGTGATTGTACATTTTAACAAAGGACTGGGCCTTGGCACATAACCAATCTTTTTTAAACTCATGTCCCAGCATGGACACTGCTCAGCACTCCATGCTCTCTTGATCAGAGAAGCCTATTTTGTACGTGGAAGTAATTTGGCAAAGGTTAATTCTAGATCCACACTATTACGACATTAATTAGAGGAAAACTTATTCCAGGATAAAAGAATTATTTATTTACTGGAGCTTATTTTTCAACAGGGAAAAGAGGCATAATAAAGCGATGAAATCTGTGCAAAACCTCAACATCAGTTCTCACTTGCTGTCACAATCCCAGAGTAACTGGCATAAGCTAGAACATCCTTCACATTCCATTCCCACTGCATCCAATGGCAAACTTCTCACTAGCTCCAACCACAAAGATTTAGGACATAAACTGGCAGGCATATATAAGTGTAACCACATCTTCTTTAACATTACCATTGGGGTGCCCTGTTAAATAGGTACAAATCTGCAGTGATTGATGTGAACTGAAGCTGAACACCTTTTATACAAACACCTCTCCACTGAATTGCCAAAGAAATTTGCTTTCAGCATTTATTGTTACTTTTGCTTCCCACACACCTCAGCTCTAGCAAAATGCACCTGAGAATGGTTCAAAGGAGTTTTTATAAACTGCCCATGCTAATTGTAGCAGCTCTCATGGGCTTGCAGGAAAAATTGTTCTTCTCCTTTCAAATCCTCCACTGTAAACTGAAGACACCTTTTGAAGGTTTTAAAGCCTTAGAAATGCCTGGAGACTGACATTTGAGAACAGTGATCACACAAGGTAAGGGAGCACATCTAGTGTATGGCTGCAAGGCAGAGATATGTGCACAATACTTCCTGAAGAGAAAGAAAAATGCAGTTACCTTCAGCTTTTAACGCTGACTTTGCATGTCCTATGGCTTCCCATGGAGATGGAATATCTAGGAACACGGCATCTGCAATGTTTGAGACCCCAAAGCCATTTTTGCAGACGTCCTGGTTGGTCACGGTGACCAGGTGCTCCACCCCGTGCTCCCGAAACTCCTCCCGTGCCTTGTCGGCCCTTTGCTGGTGGAACTCCACCGTGTACAGGTGCCCGGTGGGAGCCACCGTCCGGATGAGAGCATGGGACAGGGACCCACTGCCTGTACCTAGAAAAGACAAGCAGCTCATGAAATCGAGTTTGTCAGCGCCAAACACCAGAACTACAGCCTTCTGCGTTAGTCTTCCTGCTTGGAACACTTGTTTCAAAACTCAAATGAACACAAATGACTGGTTCTGCTCCTGAAAGAGAACAGTCCTTCCTTCACAAGGAGGGAGGGATTAGGTGACCTAGGAAACATTCTTCTGGATCCTCAAAGCATTCATTGAAAAAAAAATCTGGCAAACCCTGGATCTGTCCTATCTCCCCAGAGTAGGAAACTAATGCCAAGGGTCAGCTATAGCTCTAACAACTGCCACTAGAAAACATAAGGAAGTAAATGCAACAGGAACTATTCAAGGAAATTAACTGGAGAGGTTTTTTTTCAAAGTGTCAGACTCTTCTAGGGTGAAAAGAGATAAAGGCAAATTTTAAAGCACTTTTAAAACCTTATACTTCACTAAACAAAAGTTGTTGGCAAGGGTCCATGCTTGAAAATCCTATTAATATCCATGCAAACAAATGGCTGTCAGGATACAGTTTGCTTTGCACAAATCTCTTAAGAGGCATCATCAACTCCCACTGGAGTTACCCAAAACTAAGGCCTCTCGGCTCCTTGCAGCCACACTGAACAAACACCTGTTTTCACAGGTCACTTACACACATACATGCCTACATAAGCTTAATTTAAGTCTGACAAAATCTATCACAAAATTGTAAGTAACTACAATTACCTACCACATACAAACAGGGACTGACAAGACAAAGACTTTTCCCTTGTTTTACTTTGATGATTTAGGAAACTTACTTTAAACGATCCATTGGCATATTAAATAGATGAATGGCTAATAACAAAGATTTTCATTTAAGAAAACACCCATATACCAATTCCCATTGCAAATTAGTCACTCAAGTGGCATTTACAGGAGTAACCCCCCAAATTCAAAAGCCCACAGCAACTCCAAATTATCTGTGTTTATTGATTCATAATTCTGTGCCTAGAACACATTTCTCCTGCAGAAATAAAATCTATTTCTAGCTATTTTCAATGGCTGTTCAGCCTGAGGCAAGTTCTTTCAGCTAACATAAATCTTCAAAAACTTATAAAGGACAGAATCTGAAGCACAGCAGCTCAGAAACAAGTAGAAAGAAAATTAATTAGGGGGCACAGGGGCTGGTACAGCCGCTTAATTGGCGCAGTACTTTCCATAATCATACAGGAAGTCTGAGTTCACTGGCAGATCCCAGGTTCTTGCCCTCTAGTCACGTAAGGGGAGGAACACTGCTGTGGCACTGTATTTAATCCGACAGCTCTGAAAGGGGAGACATTCAGACTGTAAACAGAGCTCAGGGCCCGTGCCTGCCACCGGATCAAGCGGCTGCACCGTGGAATCAGCGCTGCTCCTCTGCTTCCCTCTGAGAGGGCTCTGACCCCAGCGGGCAGGCTGGCACCCCCCACCCAGCTTCAGCAGGGCAGATTAGAGAGGGAGAGAGGACCTACAGATTTTAGCACTGGCTTCAGAGAGGTCCAAGAGAAGAGAGAAACTTCTACGCACATACATTTAATGAAGTGAAAATACAGGCATTCAATTTAGTATTAAAATAAAACAAAGAAAAAGCAAAACACACCTACATGTGCATATATCAAAAATCACCCTGCCACAGCACCTGAATGATCTAAATGTCTAAGTGAACTTTTCCCTGGTCAAAGAAGTAGTCATGTGGTTGTGAAAACTCAAGGATATATGTACGAACAAAGAAATAATATTCCACTGATATGTTTTTAATGACAAAAGCAGGGGACTATTGCTCACAGGATGCTACAGACTGAAACTCTGCCTTTACATTTCATGCCAAAAGGGAGGATTACACAACTGACACCTATTGTAAAATGAGGGAATTTAAGTATTTTACCTCTCAAATCTGAAGTGCTGCACATTTTCTGCATCTCTCTCTGCTAATCTAAAGCAGTGAGCAGGCCTGGGCTGTAAGCAGAAGGAGGCAGCTTGCGCATGTATCCAGTTTCCTTGTTCATATTCTTTTACATTTTTAATCACCTGCCTTTTAAATCTGCTCTTAAAAACACCACAGAAGGTACCATTTGTCTCCTCCAGAAGAAAATCCATCAAGATTTTTTGGCTTCTTTTCTAAAACTCTTTTTTTATTCACAAACACTCCAAGCCAAACCCTGAATTAAAACCAAGATGTTGGAAGTCACCACTTGCAGGCGTATTACAAACAGAGCTTTTGTTAAAAAAGGTTGCCAGGAATTATTTATTGTTGACTGGCTACCACAAACATGAGAACAATACATATGTATCACATTTTAACATATCAAATTCCATCACATTAATATTATTAATGGGAATATTTCTGAAGATGCTGCCTGCCTTCTCCGTGGCAACACTCTCGAAACTGCAGGAAACAAGGAGCAAGATGGGTATGAATCACCCACTATTGTAAAATCTCTCCTTGAAAATATATTCTGATCCCAGACGTGTGACATGATGATGACCCTTCACTCTCATGCACCCAATAGATCAGCACATTTGATGTGATCCATTAATGTGAGAGTCTGGCATGAGTCCATGCCTGCCACAAGCCGTAAAGCTCAATCAGCGCTGTCTACACAGGGCAGGGCTTCAACTCTATGTTTCTGTCATGTAGATGGGGAAATTAATGTTTATATTCACTTTCTTCCCTGTAAATCTGCAACATTCAACGTTTCAATCCTCCTGCTACCTTCTCAATTTCTCTTTGTCCTTATTTCAAAATCACTACTCATAAAAAGCAAAATATGACTCCAAGAGTCCTAGGCACCAGTCTGGAGTAAGTTCTAGTCAGGTAGGTTTCCTTGGGAAATGAAAACTATCCTTAGTATGATACAGAATCAGTCAGGATAGCAGCAAAACCCAAGCAGTACTACTGCAGACATACTAGAATGCTACCAAACCAGAAATAGCATACTTGAATTACCTGTATACAGATGAACCAAAAAAACTGGATACTCAAAAATTACTGTTTTGTATCAGAAGAGGCAAGATCAGAACAGGAAGAATTTCAGTAGATTTTCTTTCTCATAAAGGTGCAGTGAAATGCCTGTGTTCCTGATATGACCTAGAAAGCAGAAGGTAAGACAACTAGAACAACTAATTTATAATTTCATCACCAGGATGCTCCCTTTCTCACAGCCTGCACAATATATAGCTCTAGAAACTGTCTGCTCTCTACCACAGGACAATGCCCACTTAACTACCATGTTTTAATCATGGACTCTACAGTACAGAGGTAAAACAACAATTCAAAGTGTACCAAAGACAACCTTAACAGCAACAGCTGCTGCTTTAGAGCTCACTTAGGTGAGCACTTATGTCATTGCTAATTTTCACTTGGAAAATGTGATGCTCTTTTACATTGACTGTTCTGTGATCTCACACATCTTAGTCAAAAAGCAGACATCTGCATTGCAGGCATTTAATGAGACACCGCAGGGGCCCCAATATGCCACACTCAAAGCTCAACATCTGAGCAGGCAGCACTGTGCAGGGGATCAGCACAGTGTAAAATAGGAAAGGGCTCCACTTCAGTCCAAAGGCAGGAATCAAGCTTCTGTGTTCCACCCATGATTTAGGTGGTTAATAGTCTTGCACACTGATGCAGCATCCTTTCCTCCTTCTTGTGCTCAAGCACATGACACTCTCCTCGGATACATACAAGCTCTAGGGGAGTGTTTTTGCCCTTCTCCCAAAACAAGCAGAACACTGCAGTTCCAGGATTTCAGCCCTAATAAGTGGACACCTATATGAAACACTCTAGCTCAGCACCTGCTGATACTTCCTTCTGATTTGCAGACAAGCAAGTATTGATCAGATGAACTTCTCGATTGCCCTGACCTCCAACAGATCTGTTCCTCTCACTCTCTGCTTATTCAAGTGACAGCTTTTCCACAGAGAAGCCTCCACACGCCTCAGCCATCTTGAAACAATGTCCATGTTAAAATAATTTCTCACCTTCTCAAAAGTTGTAGTGGACAATATCTGAGCTGTTAAAAAATGAAGCATGTTATTTCAGCACAGAATACTGCCAAGACTGAGTGTCAACATGGCATCAAGCACAGCACTTAGCTGATATAGAATATGAAGTACATTTTACACTGTTTTCTGTTTAGTCTTGTTTCCTTCTTGCAAAGGATATTTGTCTAATCTCCTGGAATCCTACCCATGCCATAATTTTAAGTAACCTGATTCTGTGTTCCACACATTTTCACTTTGCAGGCTATTGCTTGGCTTGTCTTCCCTAGAAATTTCTCATCGTGGTGCTTCTTTTTAAAAAAGGAGCTACAAATTGTCATTTAGGATCTAGAGATGTTTACAGCTGCATGTAAGCAAAAGTATTTTTGAATAAAGCTGAATAAGCTCTTAAGTGCATAAAAAGGTTAATATTGCTTGGAAACACAAAAAGAGAAAAGTATGCGAAGTGTTATTTAAAACTGGGCCTCTAAAATATCTAGTAACATTTTAGTAAAACTAAAGCTTCTGATGCAAAATTTGGCTACCTAAGATATTCTGAAATGAGTAAATACAACAAAACAATGACAGTGTTGCTCTATTTGTCTCCTAGCTACGCCACTTAGTCCTAACAAATAGTAAGATAGGTCATGAATCAGCCATGAGAACGGAAGGAGACTCAAAATCAAGGGAAAATTAATCTTGAGACAGAACTAACAACTCCACAGCTAAAATCTGTCAAGAAACACTGAACAGACAAAGACTGCTTACTGTACAAGACAAGTTTGTGTAATGATCTATAATGAATACATGAAAAGATATCAAGCATTTGATGGAAATGAACCCAAGTATCTTACTGGGAAGACAGTCAAGGGCCCAAATCATGGTAGCAGAGGTAAGACACAGGAAGAGCAGGGACAGAGAGAAGGAAGAAGAGAGGGATGGAGAGAACTTCAAAGAGTTAAACTGATGGCTGAAAGAGAAAACACCGAATCAAAAAGTTCACTTTACAGTCAAGAAGTTCCCTTTACAGAAAATTAGCTTATCTGCCTATCTGTCACGCACACCATGCTGAAGCAAGCATTTTAGGCAACAGGCTGGAGGTCAGAGAGGGCTGTTTCTCACTGATCACACTGAGGAGCTGAGGGAAGGATAGTAGGAAGGTTTACAAGGCTGGCACTCCTACAAAAGAATATGAAGAATTAATTTTTCTTTAGAGATTCAAGTGAAGAAATAAATTTTTCTTATAGACTCAAAAGTCTGAATTTTTAAGGAAGAATCGTCTACAGAATGGACATAATATGGTTAACAACACGGTTAGGTTCAGAGCTGCATGAGAAGTGTGCTTGGTGGTCAGGTGAAATTACAAGATCAAAGTGAGTCCAGAAAGTCTGGAAACAAATGCTTTAGGGTATGAACAGATTCTTCATCAGTTGCACGACAGCCACAAGTCTGAATATAGTACATGATGCCTCATGTGGCCACAGGTTTGGTTCATAGAATCATCATAGACTCACAGAATGGTTTGGGTTGAAAGACATTTAAAGATTCTTTAGTTCTAACCCACCTGTCTGGGGCAGGGACACCTTTCCACTAGACCAGGTTGCTCAAAGCCCCATCCAGTCTGGGCTTCAACACCTCCAGGAATGGGGCATCCACAGCTTCTCTGGGCAGTCTGTGACAGGGCTTCAGCACCTTCACAGCAATGGGTTTCCTCCTAATACCTCTTTCAGTTTAAACCTATGACCCCTTGTCCCATCACTCTGTGCCCTTGTAAAATTCCCCCTCCCCAGATCTCTTGCAGCCCCTTTAGGTACTGGAACATGCTATAAGATCTCCCTGGAACCTTCTCTTCTCCAGGCTGAACAAGTCCAGCTCTCTCAGCCTGTCTCTGTAAGGAAGGTGCTGCAGCCCCCTGCTCCTCTTCACGGCCTCCTCTGGACTTGCCCCAGTAGATCCACATCTTTCTTACTGCTCCTCTGTTGGAGGACACAGCACCAGTTCAGTGCTTTGGTACGGCATGAGAATATTGTGGTTTATGACATTTGTACTGATGAAGCCTTTCTTAATACTTCAAGAGGTGCTATACAAGGATCAAGTTTTCTAATTCTTTTCTCACTCTAACCTGAACAGCTGCTAAGAGCTAGATAAGGGAGACATTATAAAACACAGACATAATTAGTTTGGGCACATTCCAGAATCAAATTAATACTTCCAAACTTTGGTCTGTACTTTACACTAAAAACAGAGCTGCAAACAATTTACATATACTTATGACACAAAAATAGTAAAGACATGAGCAGTAACTGTCAAAAAGTCTATAAGCACTTCAGAAGAGTCATAAGCATACAGTGACTTGCTGGGACTCCACAATAAACTCTTAATCATTTATTAAGTATCCATTAATCATTAAGTCCTCATTAATTTTTTATGAGTGTACTCTTTAACAAAATCTATACCCAGGCTGTGAGTTTGAAAAGTTCATAATTGTTTTTGAGAAGCTCCAGTGTAAGGCAGGTTAGCAGCTCCTGTTACTCCTCTGAGAAACCATGAGAGCCCAGACCACTGCTCTCAGCCCTCAGAAATCCAGTCCCTGAGCTCAGAAACCCATTGCTGTGTAGCAATGAATAGGGTTTAGCAATTTTTAATTTGGGATTTAGCTGAAGGGAAACAAAAAATCCAATTAACATTTTTGCTCATGTGAGTCTGATTTTGTGAATGCTGAAGGATCACTGGGATGGTGGTTAAAGTACTTTTGACTAAATTACATTTTGTCCAAATACTATGCTCCATCAAAGCCAAAATATTTCTGAGATTTATCAGATTAAATGAGGTTTCACATGCTGTACTATTAAGACAGGCACCCTTTTACGTCTCACCATGGAGAGAGGACAGTAAAAATGCCTTGATGTGTGGGGACTGGAAAGAAGGGGATTTTGTTTGGAAAAAATATTCGAAAGGTTTCATATTGGCTCCAGTATAGTGTTAAAATAAATGTAAACCCCTCAAAATCAGCTGTCAAATGGAATTACTATTCTACAGGGAACCTAGCCTGCAAAGTTGACACCAAGATTAGATTTGGAGTGTGCGGTGAGACAAAAGACAAAGATTTAGCTTTTTCCTTTATCTAGGCATTGCTGTACATGCAATAAACACAAATGGGATTCTTGGAGTTACCTGACAAGATTGAAACTTTCACACTATTGGACCACTCACAGCAGGTATTTAAGCAGCAATTTTGAGTATCATAATTTTAGAAAGATAGGACTGTTAAAAACTGTATCCAAGTGGTGATTTTTTCAGGGTAGGGACCAATATTTTAAAAAGATCTTAGCTCTAGTAACAGTGCTAACAGTTTTAAAACTCAACATACCTTTATAAATAAGAAATTAGCAGAAGACAGAAAAAGGATCATATTCCTACACCTCTGTCATGAAACATCAGGTAGATGCAGAGTCTCCTTATAGCCTCCTCAACAGAGTATGCTTGGGTCATTTTAATTATGCATGTGCTGCTGACAAGCTTGCTCTTTATGTGTTTATTAAAGATGAGTAAACGGTAAAAACTGTATTGATATGTTAGTATCTTTTAGGACAAATCATGACTAATCAATTTAAATGATATAATTAAAGTGACATAAAATTAATCCTTCTGGTTATTCAACTCCACTTTTATAATCACATGCAGAAGATAATTTATGTTCACAGCATTTCAACACAATGCAGAGGGTAGTTCATCTTACTTTTTCAATCCTTTCTTCTCACAGTTGTGGAGACTAATTCAAAATTCTGCTAGCTTACACTGGCTAAATACAGGACACAATTCTACAGTTGAGTTAGTAAGACAAGAGAAAAAGAGCCCAGCTCTTTTTACAGAGCCTGCTTTCCCAATCCATACAGCAACTGTGTATATAAGTTCAAATAATAAAAAAGACAGACCTCTGTGCTAATTAATGCTTAAAATACACCTAAACTCGGCAGCAGCAGGACATTGACTCAAGTTTTATTAGACCAAATTTCCTGTCTTGTTCCTACTCATCACCATTGGGCTGGTTCTGTCTAGCCCACACAAGGTTAATCTAGAGCTAATAATTCTGGATCACCAAATAGCATTGAATTTAGGATGGCACCAAAGCAGGCTACATCACCACACTGGAGGCTCCAGTTGTCAATGCCTGTCAAGATTTTAATTCAAAGTAAATCTGCATTAAGGTCTCTTGCTTCAAGGTTAGCCAGATGGATTTGTTGCAGTATTCTTTCTTCTTTCCTTCCTTTCTTTGTGAACAGTGAACCTTGCATGCAGTACAAGCATAACTACAGCAGTAAAACTGTTCACTTTGCCTGGAAAGCTGAAATTGCAATACATTGGCAGAAAAAGAATTAAAATGAACCTGGGAACAGTTTCCCCTCAGCAAAAAGGATTGATTTGTGGCTATGACTTTTGACTTACAACATTTTTGGAAATCATCAAGTGTTTCCATTTCTTAGCTGTTTAGATAAGCAAGATATTAAACAATTTCATCCTCTCTAGGCACCTTTGACATTATTGAAAATATTTTATGTACAGCTCTGTACATTTGACTAGTCTGAGTGAGACAGGACATGGAGCAATTCAAATCTCTCCCCACCACCCCCCAAATAATTTATTTTTCCCATCCTGTCTAAACACAGCAGAGAGGGGAAGAACTGATGAATACAGAAACTTCCCCTGACAGAACTAAAAATGTCTGATCATCCTACAAACCAAAGTACAAGCTTATAGGACCCAACTATCTTCACAGTACCAGAGGCTTCTGCACAGTGCTTCAAGTGCTGCTGTACAGCAACCAGCTAAATGCACTGCCTGGTTCTTAACAGGTGAAACTGGGTGCAGACATAAGTGGTGTTTCAGTTGTGTTAGAAAGTGGTCACTATGCCTGAAAAGCTGCCCAAAATTATGCATGAGTGGGAACAGGAAACGGTAAACGTAAGAAAGTACAGTGCATCACAGTGCTGTCATGCTGATCCTTTGCCATATCTATGCTCGAGAGGGAAGTGTATGAAACTGCTTCATAAAAATGCACAAGCAGCCAGAAAAAACAAGGACAATCTACCTCAGTTGCTTTTTCTCCAAACTACAGAGATTCACTCGAATCAAGCAAGCCTCATACTGCCTGTAGTAATAAAGTTATGAAGACATTATTATAAACTATATGTAACCAAGAAAACTTTTATGTCAATTTTCACTCCTTCCTTCCAAACGAAGCAAAATCATGAAAGCTGTAATTAAATCAAGTTTAGATATAAAACAGTCCTGTGATGAACACATCATCCATTGTATTTAATCAGTGATTCTGCATGAGGTTGTGGTGCTACAAGTAGATTATACTGGGGAAGAGAAGAATGAAATTTATGTACTTTCACAGTATCATATATATATACACTGCCAATTTATTTCTCCTATTAGTTCAACATCCTATCACCAGAGTCTCTTTCACGAGGTTATCTCAACTACGTCCTCTGAAACTGCAAATTCAAAGCCTGAATCCTGATTTAAATCATTTATTTTAAAACATTTTTAAGTACTTAACAACAGTTTTAGAAAAGGGAAATGAAAATGTTTACATATTTGTTCTGAGAAGATGAATTAACCAAACACGTGCTCAGAGGTACCAGATGCATGAGGCTGCACACCGAGGTAGCACTGATTTTTGAAGAAACAGCAGCTGATAACGTGCACATGATATAGAATTCTTCAACACGTGGGCAGGGAAAATTGTATCACAGTGGGGAAAAAAGTGCAATTTTTTGCAAAATACAAAGAAAATCCTGTTTTTTCATGAAAGTGTTGGTGCTAGCTCCTAATAAAGGATTTCAACATAGTAATTATTACCTGATTCACATACTATGGAGCCTGGCTTCAGTTCCAACATCATGGTGATTATAGAGATGTCAGTGGAATACAGAATCTGCGTCCTGTGCGGGAGATTCATGGTCCACAGTTCTGGAGTTGGATGAAGAATGAACACCCATCCTCCTTTACTGCAGGTCACTTTGGAGCCATACTTCTTGCCTATGAGGTCTGTGGAATGCCTGATGACCCCATACTTGGTCTGTGTTACAGTGCCATGCTGGACTTTCACAGGAAACATGGACTCGTGGCCCAGGAACACAATAGCTGTGTCACCATCCTTTATCGTGTCTCCATATTCAACAAAACTCATGGTGATAATCTTGTAGTTGGCTGATGATTGTCACCTAGAGAAGAATAAATATGTCAGGAGAGTTTCACAGGACCCTGATGGAGCTGAGCCTACAGACATGAAAGCAAGGGATTTTATTTTCTCCAATACAGAACAAAACCACACTGTGCAAACAGGATGCTAGCAGGAGAGCTCCAGGGAGTTCAGGGACCTGCTGCCCACTGTACTCTTGATCCAATTACAATCAATGTAAGGATCTCACAGATTTGAAAAATAACAAGTATTTTTCTTGGTTTATGGTACATATAAAAGAAAAATTGGGAAATACATTATAATTTATTCAGCCTGCTCTACCATGCTACTGCAGGTTGATACCAATTTCAGCACCCTGTTCCTGAGCACTCAAAGCACGTTATTAAGCTGTAACTTCTATTCCCATCTTCTTGCTTATTTTTTGGTGATTTACAACAAAAACACATTCTGCTACTTGCCTGGAGCTCAATCACCAGCCATTAGGACCACTAACGAAAAGTATACTTGAAAGTCTTCCAAATGAACGTTTAGAGATAGGCTAAGGGCATTAATTTATGCATAAACTTGACTAAGTATATGCAAAAAAAAAAAAGAATATTGTGGCCTTTAATTTGCCATTGGGGGTGCAAAGTAATTGTCTGGGAAGCGATCTCTGCTCCAGCTAAATGTAAACAACCGTTTGCAAGCTAATGCCAACAGTCCAATCACTTCAGCCCCATGGTCTCAGAGCTGTTTTAGAGAATTACAATTAAATTTTGATGGCTTTGAGAAGACAATCTAGAAATCAGAAGGCAGCTTCCAATGAAACCTGACATTGCCTTTCAGATAAAGCAGCTAACTGTCTAAGCTGCAGGTTGATCAGTTCATGCATGAATTGTTTAATGAAGTACTAGGGGTCCCAAAGTTAGAAATTAAAGCCCCTGACAGAAGTCTTTGAAAGTCAGATTTCTGGTACACCATTCCTGGCAGAATCAAAAGCAGCATCACTTTTAGTTTCAGAATAATTACTGAATTACAGCACTTTTGTGTTGAATGTTTAAGTTTGGTCCTGCCTCATCATTTTAATTAAAAACCTTCAGTTGTCAAACTGTAGCCTGGTGTCTGTAGTCTGGTTTCTGCCTGGAACTCCATGTAGCTCAATTTGCTGTTAAGCAGCTAGATTTATAATTTTTCCACTGCAGTCACTGAGGTTGATAAACAGATGTGCTTGTGGCTGAAACTTCCCAACCTTATGACATGCTTATTGCATAAGGTGTTCAGATGCCGAGGCAGAAGAGGCTTGTCTGGACATCTGGTGAAATAGTAAGAAGGGCATGCCATAAATTCAGAAGTGTATACATGAAAGGACTGTGAGATAGAACAAATGCTGTCTTTTATAGCTTGCACCTTATGATTATGTTGATGTCTTAATCTTTAATAAATTACACTTATAGTTCTCATTCCAGATAGTTTCAGTGCAGTGCAGTTTTCAACTCTCACAAGTGTTAGTTGAAAGCACCTTGACAGGAATCAATTTCACAGTATTTACTGCAGTTACATCCATGTGCAAAAGAATCCTGTAGCAAGCCTGCAGGAACAACAAGCTAATTCCTCTCCCTTTGATTATACCAACTGGCTCCCAGCTTCCTTGCCTTCCTTTGAGCCACTGCACTTACCACAGCTAATAGTCACAGCAGTGAATCACAGAATCATCAAGGCTGGAAGGGACCCTTAAGGTCAGCAAGTCCATCCATGTCAGTGCACACTGACATCCCAAGTGACACATCTCTCAGGCTCAGACCTCACCTGCCACATTGGGGTAAAATTGGCGTCTTTGAGGAATTTTGGAAGTTTCTTTGCCTCGTCCCCTTGTCAAGAAGCGAAGTGAGCTACAACCACTTCCACTATTTCCCATTCCCTGGCAGTGCAGAGGCTCCCGCACTGTTAAATATTTCCCCGGGCAGCACGCAAGGATTGCTGCAGCACCGCTGCTGTCACACGCTGTGGGGGGAATGGGGTGAGGGGATGGCACTTGCGGGAAACTGAGGCGGTGCCCCCTGACACGGGGTCAGGACTTTTCTCTGGGTTTGCCATGGCAACAGAGCGTCTCTCTTCCCTGACCCGCTCCCACGGGGATGTGGCAGGCTGCCCCTTCCCCGTCCTGAAGCCCGGCTGCTTGGCACGGTGGCAGGGGAACCTGCCGCAGACGAGGCAGGCACAGCCTCTCCCCGCCCAGACACGCGGGCCGGGGAGTCGCTCCCTGCTCCCGCTCAGTGATGGCCCCAGTGCCAGGGCTCCCCTCAGCCTACTTCCGTAGCCTAAGGACGGTAATGTGGCTCCTGCACCCCAGCAGCGCATCAGCCCCCAGCGGACCCGGGAACATCAGCTGCGGGCAGGTAAGAAGCACGGACTGGGCAGCGAATGGATGAGAGGCGGCTTTCGCCTGCGGGAGAGCATCGTTAACCCGTAACGGTCCCGGGCGGCGGCTCCGCGGAGGAGGAACGCCCTCGCCCCAGCGCCCCGCGTCTGCCACCGGTTCTTCCCGTGCCCCGAGCCGTTTACCTCCCCAGGCCCGGCCCGGCGCGCACCGGCCCGGCTCTCCTCACACGCGGAGCCCGCCCGCCGCCTCCTTCCGCCTCGGTCGCAGGCTGCTGACGCTCCCGCCGCCTCCGCCCCCGCCAGCCCTGCCTGGAGCCGGGAAGCCGCCGCGGTCAGACCTAGCTCCTGCAGCCCTCCTGAGGCACCCGTTTCTCTCAGCCCGTCATTTCCACAGCTCCATCGAGGCGCCTGTTCCCTTCAGCTCGCCATGCCCACAATCCCATCGAAGCATCCATCCCCCTCAGCACACCCGTCCCTCAGCCCCATCGAGGCGCCTGTCCCCCGCAAGTCCCCTGTTGACCGCCCCCGCCCCGTCCTCTGAGCGCTCCTTGCTGGGTCCTGAGGAGTGGGGACGGTCACTGACCACCCTCAGCAGCCCCCGCAGGTACCCCGGCGGGGTGCTCCTGCCTCGGGCAGCTGCCCTGTCAGTGAAACTTGAGGGGTCCCAGTGGGTCACTGTGAAAAGCCGCGATGGGGACTGATAGCCCCAGCGGGAACTTGGCACTCATCACCCGTTGAATGTGTGGGGTGTCTCGAGGGCCACCGCCAGCAGCTCTGAAGCCCCTTCCCCAGGGAATGACCCTGCCTTTGCCACTGGCAGACTTGGGCCTTGCCTCCAGGGCCCAGGCAGGCAACTTTCAGAAAATGTCGCATGCCCTTTTCCCAAAGCAGCCTCAGGGAAAGGCAGCTCGAGGCCAACCAAGCTCTTCACAGGGGTTTCATAAGGCTGCAGGAGAAACCACACTGTGGGCTCAGAAGCAGCAGAATTGTTATCTAACCCCCTAACAGGATGGTACTAACTCCTACTTCTGTCTCGTGTTTAGGATTGAAGTGATGTGGAGAGCCCTGCCGGCCCTGGTGGTACGGGGGCTGTAGTCAGGAGGCAAGGAGGAGCAAAGGAGGAGAATATTGCCTCATCTTCTGCTCACAACAAGCCCATGCCACCTGGCATGGGAACGGTATGGGCATAGCAGGGAGCAAGTGAATCACCCTGGATGTGCAGGTAGTGTTCCCAGCTAAATCAGATAACGAACGCTCTGTACTGTGCTGCATTCACCAGTAACCTGTAATACACAATAATGGAGAAAAAGTCGTCCTTTCACAATCACAAACCCAGTAATGGAGAGCTGTTTAGATGATGATCTGTGATTTTTTTTTAAGTTTATGTGGTTCTGCCAAGTATAAGGGATTTTTTCCCCATTACCTTCAGTGAGAACATATTTTTTGTTATGGTGTTAACCTGCCCGTAGCATAATTGCAGTAGTCTTTGTTAGTTATGAAACTCTTCTCCATCTAATCTAAACATAATGTATGCAGTTTCAGAGGTTTCTTAAACTGCAAACTCCTACTCAGCTGTTTTTCTGACTGGCAATCATGGCTCTACTGTGCCTTTATATTTGCACCCACTTTGTTTAATTTTCTGTCATTTTTAGTGTCATTGGTTATGTTTGTCATTGTTTATGTTCTCATGTCCTTTCTTTCCCATGATGGGCTGCTGTTCAGATCACTGTGGGCCTGACTGTGTGCAAGATTGAGACACTCAGCAACTCCTCATATGCACAGGCACTCAGCTCACTGCAAACAATCAGTAAGTTTCAACAGACTGCCTAAGCAGTGAGGAAAAAATACACTAAGGATAACAAGCAAATACATTTTAAGTGATAAATGGGAAGAGAAGTTTTATTTGACAAGTTAAGCAGATGGAGCTATGGCCAATTTCTTTAATCTACTGCTACATGAGTGTTATGTTTAATTTTCAAGTGGTGTTTAGTTGTAGATTAGGAATTGGAAACAATTCAGTTGTTCACAGCAAACCACTTTCTCTTGCTGCTTCCTAATTTGGAATATTATTCTGTGTTTCCAAGATGATGTTTATCCCCTAATTCTTCAGGTTCATATTACGTTCCTGCAAATCATTTCAGAAGACACATTCACTAGCTAACACCCATCTCCTCTTGCAGTTGTATACTACACAACATTTATAATTAAGCCTCTTAGGAAGTTAGCTGCATGGCCCATGATTAACTTCCCTTAATTCTTCATTGTTAAAGCTCAGTGCAAAGATCTCTGGAGTAATCAGCCCACCTTTCCAACCAGAAATGGAGCATATAAAACAGTATTCACTAAGATACCATCCCAGCATGGAAAGGGAGTATTGGTGCCTTTATCACAGTCTAACAGGCCATACAGGCTTATCCAAAGCAAGTGTTTCCCAGCAGATGAGGCAGATAAAGAGATGATCAGAGGCTGTTGACACAGGGCATAGCATCTGTAATTAAGTCACAAGGGAAGCTGGCACGAATGCTGTGACAAAGATAGGATCCAATTTACACACAGCTTTCAGCAAATCTTAAAATGCTGTCTGAGTAAAACCCAGCCACTTGTGACTTACTGCATGCTAGAAATTTGTCAAATAGTGGTGAGAAAAGGGGAATAGAGGGTGCATTGTTTATCAAACATGTAATTTGGATATATTTTAGTGATTTTATGTTCCTCTCTTTCCATGTCACCCAAGTGCTGTGAAGAAGAGGTGTGTGTTTATGTTGGAAGTGCTGTAATGTGTGACACACACGGAGACGTCTACCTGCTTACCATGACTGGTATTCCCTGTTCTGCAAGACTGGGAGAAAAAGAGCATATCCAATGAAATGGATCCTTGGATTTTGGATCTTGAGGTGACCTTGACTCCACAAATCTCCAGAACAATTAAATTACAGAACAGTTGATTGCTTCTTTGTTTGTGTGGCAATAGACTATGGAATAAGATAAAAGGAGCCTTCAGAACCTACCCTGATTGGCTCTTTTTTTTTTCTTATTGTGGAGAACACTACCACAAAAATATGCCATAACGTAAGAAAATGGTTTTAGTATATTTCTGTTTCAAATTAGGAATAAAATATTCGTGTTTTACATTAAAAAATTCCACAATCAGAATTATGTTTGCAACTGAGGTAATCCAGTAATATTACATTCATATTGTAATTTATTGAGGTACAATTTTCCACTTAAAACCATTTAATACTTGTTTAGCCATGCATCATTTGCAATTTACACTATTCTGAAGCATCAGTATTGTGGGAAACTATTAGTGTGTAGGGGAAGACTTTGTGAGGTTAAAAGTGCAGAGGAGACCTAGAGAGAGGATTTGTTCTTTGATCCGGAAGCTGAGACTGGACTTGCACAGATGCCGAGCCTTTGGCTTCTCCTGGAGATCTGTATACTCAGCATCTTAGTCTACCAGACCTGGAATAACTCGGAAATCTGGATGGCAGCCAAACACAGCACATTTTTATTTGAAGCAGTCTAGGCTTTTTACTTTGCAATGATTTCCTCTATATGTATATTATTATTTTTAAGTCTTAAGCAGTCCTGTAAAGTGCACATGCTTCTTGTTGTTAGGGTGAGGGTACTGGTCATGGTGCTGAAAGGATTGTGGTGGGGAAAGTGTTTCAGGTGATGTCTCCTGACATTCACAGCTCATGTCAAGGAAAGCAACTCTGGGATTCAGATGCACACTCTCATGGATAATCACCTTCTGTTTGGACAGGAGGACAAACATGGGTTCTGCTTTGAGAAGCACGTCAGAGAAAGATAAATATACCATTATGTAAAGGTGAAAGTCAAATCAAGATGCTCATTCACATTATTAACATATTATTATTTCTGAAAATGGCAGGATTCTCAGCTGCATCTTAGCTTTGGAACAAATCTGCTTATTCCTACAAAAACACCAGTGGAAGTCACTATTTTTGTGATTTTCAGGTGAGCTTTAGATGGGTCAAATCACAGAGCTCCTGTGCCTGTCTTTAGCAGGAAATCACCCTCTCTCCAATAAAAGCTGAAGACTTTTTTTTTTTTTTTTTTTGGCACATGACAAGAGCAGAGGATTCACTGCGATTTACACAATCACCCTACTTCCTTTCAAATTAAACTGTAAAACGAGCCCACGGTTTCACAGGTGCTGGAGGCGAGGTGCAGGTTCTCCCTCTGCAGAACCCGGCTGCCGGGGGCTGGGCGCCGCATCCTCAGCGGCTTTCAGGGGTTTCTGCCAGCTCGGGGGCACTTGCCATTCTCAAAGCTCACAGCACGGCCAGTCCGCACAGCACATAACGCTTATTTTGGGATGACGCATTATCAGACCCGTGTTTGAACCCTCGACCGAGGTGTTGGCAAAGGTGTGAAGCCTGCAACCGGCCGTGTTGGTGTGCGATGGCACGCCTTGGCCGGTGGCACACGAGACGCGCTCCTGCCCTCAGGCTCGCGCTACCGGACGGCGCCGGGGCCGCCTCAGCGCCGCGAGAGCGCCCCGGGAGGGTCCCTCCACCCCCAACCGACCTCCCCGACGCCGAGCAAAATGGCGGCAAGCGCGGGCCCGGCCGGCGGTGCAACGCCTGCCCCGCCCGCCGCCGCGCGGCCCAATGGAATGAATGGGCTATAAATAACGGCCAATGGGGCGCCGGCTTGCGCTCTATATAAAAGACGCGCGGCGGGGCTGCGGGAGCTTCATTCGGAGTCGAGCAGGGTTGTGCGCGTAGCGGCGCGGAGATTCTTTCTGTAGCTGTGAAGCCCGCGGTAAGTCCCGGGGCAGCCGAGCCATTCTGTAGCCTTAAGACAAAGGATCGTAATGTTTTCCTTTTTGTGTTTCCTTTTTTTTTTTCTTTAATTTTTTTTTTCCTTCCCCCGCTGTGTGGGGTGGAGCCGGTCCGGCTGAGGAGGGGCGGCGCGGGGCAGGGGCGCAGCCGGGGCGGGGGGTGCGGCGCAGGTGCTCGCCGGGCTGGTTGGGCTCTAAAACCAGATTAACCCGGTATTTAGCAGGGTAGTTACATATGCTCACCCCATTCAGGTCCCCTGAGGGAGCCGTCTGTTGTGTAAGGGCTTGTTGGATGCTATCCTCCCCTCCCCGGTCGGGGAGCAGCCGGGGGTCCGCGGACGCGGAGGGCGCCGTCGCTCCTCGGGATCCTCTCGCCCTTCAGCGGCGAGAGGAGGCGCGGCCGCGCACCGCGGGTGCAGCGGTGCCGCCCCGCTCACCTGCCGGTCGGCCCGGGGTCCCGGCGGGGCCGAGCACCCCCCGGCTCGCGGCGGCCCGGCCGCTGCCCGTGCCCCGGAGCCGCGCGCGGTCTGCCCGGTGCTGCGGCGGCCGCTCCGTGCGACCTTGGGCGCGTCCGCTCACCCGGGCGGTGCCCCGGGAGCACCTCTGCCCCTGCGGCCGGCGTGGTGGGGACGGGCTAGGCTAAGGCTGGTGGAGGTGAAGAACTTTTTTTCTTTCCTCCTTAGCGCTTGTGGAAGGTGGTGTAGCAGAAAGGTGTGAAAGGCGCGGGTGGAACGTGAGCCAAGGTGACCTTTTGGGTGCCTGGCGTTCCCCAGGACGGTCCGGAGGCTGCCAAGCCCCCAGTGATAGGCTTCCCATCTTTCTCCCCTAGTGACTGCGGTAGGGTCAGCCATGCCCTTCTCAAACAGCCACAACCTCCTGAAGATGAAGCACAAGCCTGAGGAGGAGTACCCTGACCTGAAAGCTCACAACAATCACATGGCTAAAGTGCTGACCCCGGACCTGTACAAGAAATTGAGGGATAAACAGACTCCCAGTGGATTTACCCTGGATGATTGCATCCAGACTGGGGTTGACAACCCAGGTAATGGGATCGTTAGGTCTGCATAATGATCTGTTCTCCCTCCTGACTGGAAGTGCTTCTTGACAATGGTACCCAAAGTTCTCAAGCTACTGAGGGACAAATCTTCTAAAGCATTGAGAGACTGCTCTAAAGGCATGGCTCTGTTAGGAGGCCATGTTTCCATCAAGCTGTGTTCCATGCTGTGATCTGACATATCAATTCCCAGACACTTCAATTATGTAACTGCTCTGCTAAATACTTTCAATCTGAAGAGGAAAAAAAAAAAAGTCAAACCAAATGCATTCTAATTATAAATCATCTGGGGAGGGGAGGGGAAAAAAAAAGTCAGTTTACCTGGCTATCCTGGTCTATTCCTATTCCAGACTGCTTACATGATGTTCTTTAGCACTTCTATGAAAAAGGGGGAGCAGATGTGCTTACATGTTAACATTACAGTATTTATTTTTACTCTAGCAATATCAAAATGGCCCAACTAAATAATCAGAGACTGCCTCCTGATGAGGAGTACCCGGACCTGAGCACCCACAACAACCACATGGCCAAAGTTCTAACCCTGGATTTGTACAAGAAACTGAGAGACAGAGTCACGCCCAGTGGCTTCACCCTGGATGATGTCATTCAGACTGGGGTTGATAATCCTGGTAAAATGCATTGAGAATATTCCGTGTGAGCCAGCTGAAGTAACTGGTGCTTTTGAATATGGTGACTTAAAACTAATCTTGTGGAGGTGGTATTTATGAGCAGACTACAGAAATGTAGCTCTGTAGCAGAAGGAGCAAAAAGCAAAGCATGCTTGCTTGCAGCAAAGCATGATTGTTTAGACATAAAGTTCTATGCAGTGATCTAAATTAGCTAGTGAAATTAGATGTGCTGTGCAAATTTGTCCTAAACCAAGCTTGACAAATGAGCATGGTTTAATGACAACAGCTATGGGTTTCCATAGCACTGCATTTGACTAACTGGGTGAAGTGCAAAATGTAGGGTCTCTCCAAAATGTTTCTATGTAAGAATGAATTTCTAAGTGACTAGACTTGCCACTAAAGAACTTGCCTGGTTAGTGCTGCACTGGAATACAGCCAAATGTTGCCCAAACTTAGCTCTTCTGACTTTATTACCACTCCAGGCCATCCCTTCATAATGACAGTAGGATGCGTGGCTGGTGATGAGGAATCCTATGAAGTGTTCAAGGAGCTCTTTGATCCAGTTATTGAAGACAGGCATGGTGGCTACAAACCAAGTGATCAGCACAAGACCGACCTGAATGCTGATAACCTGCAGGTATAAAGTTTTGATCAGTTACAGATTATTGGTCTGAGGACTGTAAATTTGGTGGCAGCTGCCTAAACTGGTTGCTCAGGCTCTGCCCCCTCACTTCCCCTGAGCATGGACACTTGGGCTGTGGGTCTGGTGCAATCAGCCTGAGGAAGCTTGCTGCTGTGGGATGTCAGTGCCTGAGTGCAGCTGGGCAGCTTGTGTGCAGCAGGAGCTTTTTGCAGGTGCTGCTGCAGTGTGGATTGTGCCAAGCACCTTCAGTGTGTATTTCCATGAGCTGTGGGCTCTAACAGTCAAACTAAACAACCCTGTCCTGGGAGTCAAGGACTATCATTAAATTTAAACGCTTCTGTCTGATCTTGGATCTCAGTTACTAGCTGATGGTGTCATGCTATTGAATAAATATTTTTACAGCTAGGAGTAACGATCCTTAATCATTTTATGGATTTTTAAATGTTACTGTAAACTAAACTCTGGGAGTTCCTAACTCCATGTTGATTGGCTAGTCATAAATCATATTGAAAACAAGAGACTTGGGAGAACAGTAATAATTAATTCTCATTTTCAAGAGTAAACACCTGCCTAAAGAAGGTTTTGCCAAATGTTGATATCTCTAGATTGCAAATCTGTAAGGGGTAACAGAAGCCCAGACTACAGTCTGAAATGGACAGGAAACCGATGTTCTGGTGATATCCCTGTCTTCTAGGACTACTTAGTAGCTGTAGCTTGGGCCTCAAAGCAAGAGTTGTGTTACACAGATATAATGCTGAAGAAAATAGCTGTGAAGTGAGGCACTGGCTTACAGGCCAGGTAGTCAAGCCCTCAGGTGTAAAGTGCATTCTTAAATGCGTGGGGGCTACATGTGTTTAGGGGAGACATCTTGGTAACAGGGTTGTACTTGCTGGTTTCCTAATCTTGTAGGGAGGTGATGACCTGGATCCCAATTATGTGCTAAGTTCCCGTGTCAGAACTGGCAGAAGCATCCGTGGGTTCTGTCTGCCCCCGCACTGCAGTCGAGGAGAGAGGCGGGCTATCGAGAAGCTCTCTGTTGAAGGTAAAGTGAGAACCGGGTGCATCAGGGACACAATTCTGTCCTTTGCACAAGAGGTGTTTGCAGTTTGAAAGTGGAGGCACTTGGCAAAAGCCACCTCCCTGGAGACTTAGTCTGAACATGGAGCTTTCTCTGGAAAAGGCTCATTGCATTAGAGCTGCCTCAGCATTGCAGCTTGTAGCTGAGACAAGAGCACATGGCAGAGGGAAGTTGGACTGCTTTAAGTTGACCTCTGCTGATCTCTAAAGCTTCTCTGTGTGTGTGTGGGGAAAGAGGTTGGTTCATCAGGGCTCAAACCTGAAATGTAGCAGGTATGTAGCAACTACAGGGCTTGAGTCATGGGGTGCAGTGTTTTGTGGCTGCTTTTAATTGACTTTCATTAAAGCTGAACATTGTAGTCTTGTTCCAAATCTGCAGCTGACTAGAGTAAGCCCTGGTTTTCAGTGAGACTTTTCAGCTGTCTTTTTTTTTTTCTATTGCCTCCCAGTGCTCAAGGTGTAGCTCTGGAGACTGAGAGTGTAGTTGTTTCAAAACCTCTCAAGGGCAGGGTAACAGTCCTGGACTAGAATAATACTGCTTGTTACGTTCATAACCTTGGTTCTCCTTGGAAGAAGAGCAGTCTCCGTTTGTACAGTTCAGCAGCAGTAATGGTTCTATACTGCATGTAAGGGAACAAAGGCTACTTGTATAAACCTGGAAGGTGCAGACAGATCATCTGATACTGCCTCAGGTTCTGTCCTGCCACAAGGGCATTGCCATTGCAGATGAAAGCAAAGGAGGAACCAGAGCCAGGAGATCAAACATTGCCATACTTTGTGTGTGGTCTCCAAAGTGCTGGGAAAGTCTAGCACCTTTAGTCCTATTCTAAAAGAGCCTCTCTCTTTCAGCTCTGGGTAGCCTGGATGGTGATCTCAAGGGGAAGTACTATGCTCTGAGGAACATGACTGATGCAGAGCAGCAGCAGCTGATTGATGACCACTTCTTGTTTGACAAGCCAGTTTCTCCCCTTCTGTTGGCATCTGGGATGGCACGAGACTGGCCTGATGCCAGGGGTATCTGGTGAGTGTGTCTGAGGAAGCAGTCATAGAAGTCGAGAAAGTCTTGCAGTTTTAGTGGTGACTTGTACTGTTGTGCAAAACAGTAGCTTCTCACCTTGTGTTACTGTATCTCATGAGAAGCTTCTATGGGTCAAGTTCCAATTAACCAGCAAAATTTGGACAAGTGTTCTTATGCTGGTACAAACAAGCTAGCTTGGCTAGCCCAGAACCAGAGCCTGCATGGGTTAGTGAACCACCATGCAAAAACTGAATCAGCTTATGGAAGTAGATCACTTTTAAAAAGCAATGTGCCGCTACAGTTTGCTCTTCCCACAAGAGCTGAGAGTAACTTGTGGTACAAACCATAGCATTGTCTTAGCTCTGAGTCAATCCTGGATGCATTGTTACTCCCTTGTCTCTTCACTTCTGCTTGCACAAACTCAGTGGTGCTGGGTTAGTAAGGCTTTATCTGTGCTGGTGATGAATCTCCTCCCTGTCCCCAGAGACTCAGTGAGAGGAGCTGACCAATGCAGAGGTGTGGAATAGGAGGACTCTGCTTGTTTTAAATGTAGGTCACCTACATAAAACTGCATCTCAGGAGCTTCTGCAGCATAATTAACTTGGTCCTTGTAAGCTAAGGTCTAGGTTTTTATCAACAGGAATGCTCCAATCTTATTACTGCAGCTGTTTCAGTACAATCCAGAGGAAGCACGCTTTGTTTCTGTAGGTCACCTTTAAGATTGCATCATCTACCTGCAGATTGCCAGCACCAGATAGCGCTGTCATCTGAGCATGACTAATCTACAGACTTGAAGTGTAATGTCTTAGTGTTGTCTGCATAAATAACTTTCCTCTAACTAGCTAATTTTTGATCCTAATCAAGTTCAGAAATTACCAGCATGATAAACACTGATGATGGTACTTGCTGTCAGCTGCAAGCTGGGACAGAAGGAGCTCATTGTTCAGAGGATTTTTATATAGCATCTCTGATGAGCCCTGATCTAAAATTCATAGTGAATGTAAGGTACCAAAGTGCAGTTTGACAGACTCTGACAAAATACTCCTAAAAAGGCTTTGTTACACATTATGAACATTATTTTACAGGACTCCCTCAAAGTCTGCTGATTACCTTTCTGCAAGCTACTGAGCAAAAATACCTTAATTTCTAAACTAGAGCCACAAGTGAGCTAGGGGGACTGAGGGGGTTTTAGGTTTTGATACTGTAAGACTAGGTAATGCCACGTTATTACTCACTCTGTAAAGGCCAATTCAAATTACCTCTTGAAAAGCGCAGGGTAACAACTACCAGCTGAACTCAGGTCCTGCGTGGGCAAAAGAAGGAAGATCAATCTTGTTGAAGCAGCTAAGTGAGCCTCTTGAACTAAAAACTGCAGTGATGAGCAATTTGGAGCTGTCTTCAAAATGTGAGGTAGGAAAGACTGCAAACAATTGCTTTGTCTCCTAGGCACAATGATAACAAGACTTTCCTTGTTTGGATCAATGAGGAGGATCACCTTAGAGTTATTTCCATGCAGAAAGGTGGCAACATGAAGGAAGTATTTCAGCGTTTCTGTACTGGACTAACAAAGGTAAATAACTGTTGTCTGGGCTGTGGGTTCAAATGGCACAGGATTCTCTGGTTAGATCTGAGAATGCAGTTTTCAAGCCCCCTCTAGGGTTCTCCATGGCTGTGTTTCATAGCCTGGATCTCTGGGAACCCTGATGAACCCAGAGCTGTGAGGGCTCCAAAACAGTGTTTTGGCAAAAAGCCTCATGGCTGTGTAATCTAAAATATGCTTGATGTGGTGGCACCCTTGTCCAAATGTCTCAACTGTATTTTAAAGAAATTCTACATAGTTCTCTAAAGCTTTGACACACCTTGGGGGGAGAGGAGCAATTGCTTGAATGTGCATGGGCAAGGCTGGACTTAAGTTTTTAGGCTGGATGCTGTTCTTCTAGTCTTGGTATGAGCTTGAGCTTTACGAGCCCCTTTGCTAATCCTAAGAGAGATGTGCAGCTTGACATGTATTAAATCCAGCTTCCCAACAGATAATGACATCTAGAAGTGTAGCATTTAAGCTTAGCCTGTCTCACTGCTAGGAGCAAGAAGAAGGCCTTAAAAGCCCCTTGTTGATGACCATTTTTTCCATTGGGAGGGGGCTTATGTGGCTGAAATAGCTGTTGTGAGTGTTGTGGCTGTTGCTGAGCGACTGAAGCTGCAAGTGAGCACTAATGGATGTCCTGCAGTCTTAAGGCAGAGAACAATCTCTAAACATTCATTCTTTCTATTTATAGATAGAAAGTCTCTTCAAGGCCAAAAACTACGAGTTCATGTGGAATCCACACTTGGGCTACATCCTGACCTGCCCATCCAACCTTGGAACAGGGCTCCGTGCTGGTGTGCACATCAAGCTCCCACACCTTGGGAAACACGAGAAATTTGGAGAAGTCCTCAAGAGACTTCGACTGCAGAAACGAGGCACAGGTGAGAGTAGATAACACTGAGGGGCTGAGTCAGTTTGGCTTAAGACACCAGCAAAAGCCTCTGGTTATGGCTAGAGCCATCTCTTGGTCACAGTCAGTGCTTGTCACTGACAAAAGGTACCCTTGTAAAGCACATGGAGAGAAAAAAAGTTTTCAAATTGTGTATTGAAGGAGTTGAGGATGCCAGTGCTCTGCTCAGTATGTACTGTGCTGGCTGTCTAGTTAATGTCCTGTGTGTCATTCTGAGCACCAGAGAAGGTGGACCTGCTGGCAGCTGTTCCTATTACAAGCAAGGGTGGGAATCCTGGTTTAACCTACGGCTAGGAGATGGCTCCAGTGGGGACTTGTGACCTCAGGTTAGATTGCTCATGGGTCAGATGAATAAAGAGCTGGCCTTAGTTGCATGTTCTGTGGTTCATGTTGGCAATCACACATGGCTTTAGCTTCCTGCATGTAGGAAGAGGTGCCAGTGGCAGCTTGTAAAGAATGGTCCTGCTCTGTCCCTACCTTAAGCTAGCGAGGAAAGAAAGGCAGAGTCACCTGCTCTAGCTGAGGTCGATGTTGTAACTGAATCTCTTGCTGCAGGTGGTGTGGACACAGCTGCTGTTGGAGGAGTGTTTGACGTCTCCAATGCTGATCGTCTTGGCTTCTCTGAGGTGGAGCTGGTGCAGATGGTGGTGGATGGAGTGAAGCTTCTCATTGAAATGGAGAAACGCCTTGAAAAAGGCCAGTCCATTGATGACCTCATGCCAGATCAGAAATAAAGCACTTTATTCTCATGCTTCCTAACTTATTGGATGAATAATAAAATGTCACTCCAATTCAAACCCTTGGGGTCAGAGCCCACTTAGTTACACTGTAGAGAAGTCTTCCATCCATCTGTGTTAGAATTTATTTTTTTGATGGTTGAGATGTTGCTGAAAATGAAATAAACTATTGTTTGGTCTGAGATGTCTTAGATGCGTTAACTGAATGTCTTTGAGATTTAAGTGACTTGGTTTTCATAGTTATGCTAGATGGTCTGGTTTTGTGTGCAAGCACATCTTCCTAGGTGCACTGCTGCAGACCAGCTGAGTTGAAATGTTGTTAAAGCAGTTTCAAAGTTGAACCTTTTAACTTGATTGTAGTTGCTGTAAATTTGAGAACTAGTGTTAAACATGAGTCACTGCAAACATGCCCTACCTCCAAGGCTTTGACTTGTGCATCTGCTCATGCCAACTGTAAACTCTCATTATCCTGAGTACTGCAAGCCAGGCTGGCTCCTGTAAGGGAGGGGAGGCAGGGCTGGGTAGAGAGGGCTGCTGCTCTTCTCTGATGGGCCCTTGGGGGTGCAGGGTAAGGCTTTGAGACTACAGCCCGTGCTATTACTGACTGACCATGAGCTGCTTTGTGGGCAGAGGATTGTCTTCAGTCTAGGGCTGTGCAGAGAGCTGGTGTAAACAGCCAGTTGCTCTTTTTGAGGGTAAGGTGAAACCTAGATGAATTCAGCCCATGCTTCTCTCTTACTTCAGCTCAGCCAGGGCAGAGATTTGGGGCTGGAAGCTGCTGCTTAGAGGAAGATACCAGCTAATTAGCTTTAGTCAGTTGACTTTTGTTGGCCACTGCACCAGTTGCCCTATGAACCTAAAACTGAGCAGTATAGTCAATTAAAACATGTTAAATACTTCTTTGAATACTTTCCAAACTGGGCCTGGCTTGCAAGCTCAGGTAGTTCTCTGGGTATGAGCTCAAGATTGCATCAAGTAGGTCTGTTCCCCAGAATGGCTGTACATGTGTGCTTGCTGTGTGGAAGCATCACATTATTAACATACAGGAGCAGCATTTTCCACAAGTATTGCTAACTCGGAGCGTCAGACCCTTGGAAAGAACAGCCTTTGCAGCTCATGCAGATGCACCTGCTCAGCAGCTCTACGCACTGCTAAACTGCAGCTTTGATGGAGGGAGCGTGATGAGAGGTTGATGCAGAGCTTCTTGGCGTGCAGCTTTATATAGGTTTGCGTAGATAACTGAAGCTTTCTTTTGTAAAGGCTGTGATATTTTTAAGGCTGTGATTGCAGGCTGTCACTTAGCTGAAGAGATGATTCCAGCTGGGGTAAGCTAATTTAATTTTGGTGAGAAAAGGCTGAGTGAACACTTCAGATAAGATTTTTTTTTTTCTTTTAATACAACTTTGTATGTGTTTCAAAGTTAATTGGGTGGGGGAGAGGAGAGTGTATGTAAGAGTTTTGTTCTGTACTGGGTGTTCCTGCATTTGAGTTAATCAGCACAGGAGTTTTCTGTACAAAGCTTTTGAGAGCAGGGAAGAGAAAATGGTGCAAGAGACAACCGGTTGGTTCTGTATATTCTTTAGATCCCCCATGCTGTGCTTCATGTCACTGTTCACAGACGCTTGGCAAATAGCTGGTTTTGCTTCTTGTAATCAGAGAGTGTTCATTTAGTGGTGCCTCTCCTCAACACAGCGTTGTTACTGCGCTCACAGCAATTACCTAATGGAAGGAGTTGCCTGAAAACTTGTCTATTTTTTCTAGCTATATCAGCTGGACTAATAAAAACATTTCTCTCTCTATGCATCTTGTTTCTCCTATGTTCTTAAGCCATCAGAGCTGTTAACGTCTGTCTGCTTTCAGTCCCTGAGTCCTTGCAGTCTGAGACAGCACCTGTAGCTGGCTAAACAGTTGTGCTCAAAGCAGCAAGCCAGTCTTTAATGCCTGCATACAACTAGAAAATATTTCTTTTTAATTGGTTTTCTTTCCCACCCACTACACTGTGTTCCCTTGTGTTGCTGCCATGCGACCGTGCTTTTGTTTCAGCTTGCACAAAGCAATTGCAGATATTTCAAAGAAAGAATGTGTCCTGGCAAAAGCTGAACGCTGTGACCAACCCCAGGTGGGACTTGCTAAAAACCTCTGATCAAGAGAGAAATTAAAGCTCCTGCCCCCTCACCTTAAAAGCTTTGGTTTGGTCTTTGGCATTACTCACCCTTGTGCCCTGGGTGTCCATCATGGATTGTGTGGAACAGCTGCTTGCTTGTGCCCTGGGCACTCAAAATGGTGCTCCTGCCATGGGATGGGGGTGAGGAAGTTTATCACTCAGTGCTATGCTTTTTCCAGGGATCCTGCAGTTAACCACGTGTCCCATAGCTTTTGGAAAGGAGCCGTGGGGCTCATGCTCCACCCCAGGTGATGGCAGTGTCCTCACCAGGCCTGGAGTGGGGTCTGCTCTGTTGGTCCCAGCAATGCTGGGGGTGTGGGCTGGGGGAGGAGAGGGGCCAGGAGCCCTTGGGGCCATCTTTGGGATTTCCTGTGACATTTCAGCGGAGCTTTTCTCCCCCATAGACTGGGGATGAGGGATGGGCACTGCCATCCTGCTGCTGCAAGGCAGCCCCCTCCTTGTGTTGTCCTCTTTCAGTATCCCTGCTCCTACCGACTGGTATGCTGTCCCTTGGGAGCTGCAAGACATAAACCACTTTTATAATGTTTTAAAGAGAAATTTCTGTTCATCATTCCATTTTCCTTCTGTTTCTGCTTCCCTCAGGGAGCAGCTGCCCAGCCCTAGCTGGTGTGGTGCCAAGCCTTGCCTCTGGACACGCATGGCACAGGCAGCACGCTGCCTGCTGGCACCCCAGGGTCCTTGCTCAAGAAATGAAGCTGCTTGAGAAACCATTTGTCTCTCACATTACACTCACTGGCAGCATAAATGCTCCTTATCCCAATTCCATGCTATCTACTGGAAAATGATTCATGGTGTCTCACCCTCTTGTGGTCTGAGCACCACGGCTCCGGTCCAGGACTCTCGGCCCTGGCGTGGGAGGCTCCCAGCCCTCAGCAAAGTGGTCAAGCTCCCCACACGCTCCCTTGTGCCTCTGGCCGGGCAAGGGAACAGCATGGCTGCTTCCTGGGCAGCTCCAGCTGCTCCAGGGAGGCTCCTGCTGCCTGGGACAAGTGGCCAAACCCTGTGCCTCCTCTCAAAACAAGGGATGGAGCAAGGTGGTTTTACCTGCTGGATGCCTGGTGTGTGCTCTGCCTGGGGCACAGGAGGCTCCTGCTCGAGTCCTGCTCTCTGCAGAGGATTCTTGCACAGCTCCAACCGCAGTCAGGGCAGGGCAGTGCTTTCTTCCAGCTTTCCATTTTGCTCAGCATCCATTGCTAGGCCAAGAAGGAAAAGGAAAGTGCTATTGCCTAATGTCTCCAGCACTCACCTGGGAGGGTTTAGGCTCCAGCCTGTCCTCAGATGAGCATTACCATATTTTTACGCAACATGGAATAACTTGAGCAGAAGACTTTGAATGATCTTTGTTCTTTTCTCCACCCACCCACACAAAAAATGTGGTAGTGTGGTAGGCAAGGCACTCTTCTGAGGATGGAGATGGCATCACAGGCTTTTCATCTCCTGTTTGCTTTGCTTTTCCCCTAGGGAAACAGCAGGCCAGCAGGCTCCTTTGGCTGCTCCACATTCCTCTGGCTAGTCTGCCTTCCCTCCTCCTAAAAAAACATAGTTATAAAGCTGTAAATAGCCTGGGTGACATTTTCTCCAGCTCTCCCCCAGTGAGGCAGGGCACTTCCCCATCATCATGGGGCTTTGTTGGGCTTTATTTGTCTGCAGTGGAGGGGGAGCCCAGCCCAGCAATGGAGAACACCCCACAGCACAAGATGAGAAGCTAATCACATCTGGGCCTCTTGCATTGCTTGACCCTCCTCCCCTGGTTATAACATGTTAGATTTATTTTCTTACACAGAAATCACACAAGCCCCTGACCAGCTGCTGTTCAAGGCCCATATGGGCCACTTGCCCTGGACTCCCAGGCCCCCAGCACCTCACCAGCCACCAGCCTCTGGCCAGAGGTGAGGGCTGCCCAAGGTGTCAGCACTGAACTACTGGGCTTCCCCCACCTTTTGAAACACCATCTGGGTGGTTTTTTTGTCCAAATGCTGCACAGAGCCAGGCTGAGTGTGCCAGGTGAGAAGTAGTACCTGCTACACCCACAGTGTGAGTCTAGTGATCAAATTGGCAGCATGAGCTCAGGCTGGGAATGACAATTAACAGGAAAATTCTGCAGTATCAGACAGGGTAAAAATAAACTCAGATGCATCCAAACCTACCAAAGATTTTTGTTTTTCTCCTTCAGCCAGTGAGTAAGACTCCGAGAAACCATTTTTATATATATGCACATATATATGTATATATGAATTAAACTTTTAAAGGGCAAAATGCCTCATGCTCAACACCCAGGAAAATGGGTAGAAAAATGTTAACGCTGAAGTTTTTAATGAATGTGAAAAGTTCAGCTAAGAATAACCAAGAATGGGCAACCCTGAGCTTTCTTCAATGCAATTTCAGAATAAAACTGAACTGAAGTTTAATTTGCCAAATACATGCAAGCTCCAGATCTTTGCAAAGACCTCAGCTTTTCCCTGTGTTTCGGGCAGGTGGGTGTGAGGTTTGGCTGACAGCTGCAGTCTGGTTGCTTTTTCCACATCCATTATTGATGACCGGAGAGTGAAACTGAGAATAACCTGGAAGACCTTGAAGTGTCAGCTTATAAATTTGCAGTGACTTATTGTGATGGTGTTTGATGGTAGCACTCAAGCACAGCAAAGCTTTCCTGGATTACACGGGAAAGAGTGAGACTGGAAAATTACTGAATTAACTCACCTGCTACCCCGTGCCTGGCCCAGCAGAGCAGGGAGCACATACACCGAGGCCAGGTTTGCTGGGGTGTGAATAGTGTCTGTCGCAGTTCAAATGCTGCTGCACATCCAAACTGCAGCGAAGCTGGAGGTTTCAGCTCTAGTGCCAGCTCTGCCCATGGGAGCTGATGGAGGTTGGGCACTGTCTTTGGCACAGAGGAGGTGACTTCTCCTGCTGTGCTGTCCCAGCTGACCAGGGACAGGCTGGGGATGCGAAGGAGGTGGCTTTGGGGCACAGCTGGTGAAGCCATTTCGGGCAGGGAACCTGGTGTTTCACTGAGGCCTTGCGGTTGCCCACAGAAACTGGCCAGCCTCCCTGCAGGCTGTGGTGAAATGCCCTGAATCATCCCTGATCCCTGCCGGGGCTGACAGCGTTCCCAGGCTGCCAGCGCGGGGCACAGCCAGCCCGGGCTGCCGCTGCCGGTCCCGAGGCCGGGGGGAGCCGGTGACTGGATATGGAGAGGAGAGGTCTCCAGTGGGAATGGACACAGGAGGGCCGTGGAACCACTCTGCTGCATGAGCAAGTGGGCTGTGCTCGGCAGAGGACATCCAGACAGCAGTCTTGGATTGTTGCTGTAACAGCCTCCAAGCTGGAACTTGTCTGGGGAGAGATGGCTTCAGAAATACTTGTGGGAATATGCATGAGGATTGCAATGGATGGCCCCAGCTCCTCTCCATGGGAGAGTCATGGCTTTTTTTTTTTTTTTATAAGCCATTATTTTAAGGGAAAATGTCATTAAGCATCTTGAGGATGCTCTTTGCCTCGTGGTTGGAATGGGTACCTACCTCCTTCCCTCTGACTCTGGCATGTCCCCCCTTTGCCCCTGTCAGTGCTCCTTCCCCTCCTCCATCTGGTGGGTGGCACAGGGTGCTCTCTGTTCCCACCAGGGGATGGCTGGGGGGGGCCCAGCAGTGACCCAAACCTTGCACATGCTTAAAGGGTGGGAAGGGCCATGAGAAATCAAACAGCTCAGCTGTTTCCTGCTGCTGAGAGCTTCAGGAGAAGCTTGAGGTTTTCTTACAGCTGTCCTGGGGCCCAAGGAGAGCTGAGGAGCAAATACAAGGTCAGTCATGCATGGCCACATGTGCAGGGGCCCAATGTGCCCAGATGCCCCAGTGCTCAGCTTCTGTGCCCATCAGGTGCTTGGGCACCTCCCAGATCTGCCTGTGGCTCTCCAGAGGCTGATCCCCAGCCCACAGTAGTGCTTACAGCATCCCACAGTGTCCTGGCTTCCCACCTCCAAACTCTTTTTGAAGCCCTGTCTCAGCAGCAGGAGGTGAGAGCTAGGGATGGCTGCATGTCCTGACAGCCCCAAAAGTCCTGGCCAGAGTCCCTGGCCAGTGGTGACTGTACAGACTGATTCTCCCTGCAGGCCACCTCCTGACTGCATTAAGTGGAAGAGAGCCAGGCAGATAATCCATCAGCAGGGCTGCTCCAGCCAGCCCTGGGCAGGGCTGTGTGAGAGGCACCTAATGCAGCAGCTCAGGAGCTGCTGGGAATCTCACCTTGCACCTGAGCAGCAGCCACCTTGTGCAGCAGCTGAGCTGCCCTCTGCCCATTTACTGCTGTGCCTGCTCCAGCTCATTCCCTGTGGTGCTGGGAAGTGGGGCAGGGCTCACCTGGGCACAGGGCTGAGCCAGCAAGCAGGGACTGGCCAGCCCAGAGCCCCGGGCTGTGAATTTTCTGTTACTTGCTGGTTTGGCCTTTTTTTTCCTGTGTGGTCTTCCTTCCTTCCTTCCTTCCTTCCTTCCTTCCTTCCTTCCTTCCTTCCTTCCTTCCTTCCTTCCTTCCTTCC